>CM060948.1:238978046-238998046 GCA_030765055.1 Mantis religiosa | reverse complement strand
GAATGAAACCTGAATAAACATCATCAGTAACTTAAACAGTCGGTCTCAAATAACAGCAAGAAGAGGTCAATATACGAGTACTGTCAAATGTTGGTCGAATAATGCAGACAGTAATCGATTACGGCTGAAGCAGTTTATTAGGATGAGGGTGGATTCTGATTAATTTCTCACCTTTGGTGACGATCCTGAAGATATCTAGAAGTTTCCTCTGCAACTCTGGATCGCTAAGCGCATTAGTAATTCTGGAGCGATGAGTTCTTTTTCCCAGGGTCGTGGTAAAGGGGCTAAGAAGGTTAGTATTACTATTGCTGAAGAATGGACAAATAATTCTTTTCTTTTCCAAATATGACGATTTAATTCTTCCGAAACATTTCAAATTACGATACAAATTTAAATGATATAAATGTTGTTCTTTGACAAACGATGACTAATGTATTGATCAACTATTACTTTCTTACACGCACGCTACTTGTGCATCTTAAATGCACACTCAAAAATTATTCTGCACAACCTCGAAGCGATACAAATGTGTCTTTCTCCTACGACATTCATAGGCAGAATAAAATTTTTTAGACATATATCAATTTCCTCCCACATCAGGTTGTCATGGTTACACCATCACCTTCCTTAGATTTTATCCATTTCATTAAAGGACAAAATAGAAAAAATTAGAACAAAATCCGTAATGAATGAAGGTGTATTTTCTTTTTAATCGAGAAAAAAACCGTGTTTTGTGAACCAGAGAATCCTGGAAAGCATTTCAGAATACGATTCTCGCGTTGGTGCACAGCATAACTCAGAACTGCAAACTCGGTTGAATACCAACCTTTGTATATGTTTACTGCCTTCCAGGAATACGACACGAATATTTTCAATGGTAACACTCCATCATGAAAGTGCACTTCATATAGAATTTCTTCCTTTTCTTTCCAAAACTACTAAAGCGATTGGCATTCTTTAGTGTTTGAAACGAGTGCCAATATCTGCAACATGATCCTTGTATTAACATATCAGAGAGAACATTTCCTCTGTCATATGTTGTAAAAGATATTTTTTGAATTAATCTATACTTTACGATCACATAATAATTTTAAAGTCTCCTAAATTGAAATGGTCTATGAAGAATAAGGTTTAATTTGTTGAACTTATACCAGCTTTTGCAAACTTCCGTTGAGTAACGCAATAGTTCTTATTTCTTAATATTGACTTTTATATGCGATATAACTCCAAGTTACAATTGAAGCTATAATTGAAGATGTATTTTACCCAAGAAATTAGCAAAACTGTTCTAATATTTTGGAAAACATTCTAATAACTAATACGTATTGCTCTACACATAGCAATTACAGCCTCAGCGTCATCTAGGACATGCTACGTTTACCTCGTGTTTTATGAGACTTCCACACTGTATCGCTGTGGTCACAGTCACTCAGGACATACGCGGGAGATCATACCTAGAGCTTTCCTGGCGACGAATACGCTCACTTTCTTCTCGGGCAGCCAGTCAGGTGAAAAGATGATTAGATATCAACGTTTCGGCAGCGTGCATCTCTCCCATCATCAGCATATTCATAAAATGATATAAATGATGAAACACTGGATATAACTCAACTATAAACAAAGACAAAACACTATCAAAATTCACATTTTGAACAAGAGACTGTTTTCAGTAAATTAAATGCCAGGTCAGGAGATGGCGTGAGTATAGAAAACTGTGTCAAGGAAACGTAACTACTTAACTCGATTATCAAGCTGTATTGATCTTTGCTTCTTAAATCGACGGATTTTCATTTTAAGGCCGGTTTCCAAGAGGATCTGAACTGAGATCCATTATCACGATTAAGCATGCTCCTTTCAGACGAAATCGCCAAAGCTTCCTTAATTCTTCGCCCCCAGTAACTGTTGTACTTTGCCAAGATGGTCGTCTCCCGAAAATTGGCTCTATGGTCGTTATCAAAACAATGCTCTACCAGCCCAGACTTCTCAGGTTGCATTAAACATCGCTTTAACTTCTTGGTAATATACGACGGTTATTCCAGGTGTCTATGTATGTCAATGTACCACCTAATTAATATATATTTGTTTTATTATGAAGGTAAATCTTTGGGTCATGGTATCAGAAATTATCAGAAAGCTGAGATAAAACACGAAAAAACGGGTTAGAATGACACATACAGGATTTGAAACTGTGATCTCCCGAATGCGCACTGCAGTCCCTATCGTCTGATCTGTTTTTGTTATACTTTTAAATTACTGAAAATATGACATTATTAATCAAACCACTGATAATAACTGCTTATAAAATTATGTTTAACTGGTTAAATATTTTATAAAACAAACAGAACTGTAAAATAAATTCTAAGCTCTAGTTTTATGTTTCATATTACTTTAATAATGAATTAGAATTTTATTAATGCTTTCAAAAATTTCGGTCTGTGCGTTTTGCAAAACGCTTCATTAATTAGATTAATAAATAAAGAGGTAGTACATACGTTAAAGTCGAAGGACTCCCGCTGATGCAGGAAATTGCTGTCGGAAGCTCATTAGGGTACCAAATCCTAAGAGCTGTCTATCTGTTTCTCGGTGTTTAGTAACTTATCGTTTTATTCCTTAAACACTTATTCACCACTAAAGCACACTATTTAATCTAATATTTTATATTCTCAATTCTTAAACGATTGATTTGTGAGATTTCAGAAACCAGGCTATTAATGACTTTCGATCCAACGCCGCACAAGTTTCGTTCTATTTTACAAATGGATTGTTCTGGAATGGATTGGCACTGTTTTCTTTCTGCTCATTTGACACTTTACAGTTACAGTATCATCATCACCACTTGTACTCCAGGGAAGGATGTGGATTATTTTCTTGTAGCTATTTATTCCAGTTATTTCCAAGTCTGTTTCAATGTCAAACTACTTTGTTTGTTGAAGATAATTAAGACATCTGCATCAAAATTAAAACACGCATAAATTATTGTAGAGTAGTAGGTAACAAAGTTTTGAAACATTTACATAAAAATTGCAAGATATAAACTGCAAGTTTATGACGAAAATTTGTTCACGTAAAGGCTAGTTTGGAGTAGTGAGACTTTCTTGAAAGCTTTGTGTCGCATCTTTGGAAGACGCTGCACTTAAATCCAAATTTGACACACACACACACACACACACACACACACACACACACACACACACACACACACACACACACACACACGCTGACTTTTTTCTAAAAAGTTTTATGAGGGTGCCTCTAAACATGTACTTCTGGTACTACCTTAGTATTACACGATTAGGTGGAAAGCAATACTTCCTCTACTTCCTCTAGGTAGCACAGTTACATGACAGTTTCTTTGTAGTTGCATAAGTGGGTTGCAAACAGAAACAGCAGAGGCTTCATGGTCATGTTCCAAACCGTATCAATTCTATTACACGAACTCTTTTGTTCCAATGAATATGGAAATAGAAAGTTTCCTATCTCATTAAAATTTAATGCTTCTTCTGCTTCAATGCCAAAGTGCACCCCACCCGCCAGCAAAATAGTTCAATGGAAGGGCGGGTCTAGGTCGCTCTCAGCCCACAGAAGCTGTTCTTCGTGACACCAATACCTATATGACTCAAAATATTTCCCTAAATTGCATACTCGCACCTAAGTCATCTCTAAATATCACTGATTTGAATAACTCTTTATTTGCAATAGTGAGGCAAGAAATAGTCGTAAGAAAAATACAGTATTCTATATTGCGTGCAGGTATGCGTTCCTTTAAGGAAATTAAACCACTTATAAATTACCTGCAAATTAGAATTCATCAGTTTATACCAAAATATCTATTTATTGTGAATATAATTTATTCACCAATGGCTACATCAAGTGCAGAGCAGGATCTTTTCTGGGTCTAATTGTTTAATTCGACGTAATTTATTTGCTGCTAACGCTGAAGTGATTTTTCTCTAATTTTTATCTATTTTGGAACAACGGGATAACAAGTAACTACTTCATTATCACGCATAAACATTTGTAACACTTAACAGCTTAAAATCAGCTAATCAAGCATAAACTGAAAGCCCTAAAAACGCAGTACCTGTAAAATATGTTAAAATAGACTTGTAGAACCATACAGAGACCTATTTGATGAAAAGGATTAAAATTGGACCTTAAAGTTATTTCTTAAGACGTATTCCTTAAAACGTTCTTAACTGTAGGAACCAAACAATAGACTATTTCCTATGGATAGGTCCTTGACTCAGGAAAACCAGATGTGGCAGAAACTGCGTAATCAATTACTATTAGAAAATCCGTTTGTACGCTTTGCCAAAGGTGTAAACTTTGATCAGTTATAAGTGCACAGCTATACTTCAGAATGTTTGTGTTAAACTATATAATTAATGTAACGTTGCATAATTTTATGAAGTTTAAAAATAAGTTGTTATATCAGTAATCAATCTAAGCAAACCACTAAAAAGTGGCACTGAAGGACATTGGAGAATTAAAATGGCCATCAAACAAGGACACGTTGAAAATGTATATGATACCCTTGCCGTAACATAGCTTATTATGCAACTTTTTCCTTTTTCTGCCACATAAACATATTAAATTCTTATTTCACCCAAAGTTTACATGTGAAGACTTCAATATAAATGCACCCTGAACTAAAATGGGATTCTGGGGAAAGTTCCGTGTGTGAATACAGTAACTCAAAAACGAAAAGCTGATTCAATATCAAACTTTGTATTTAAGTTTAGCATTTTCCAAGAATGTCCTGCGCGGTGGCGTAGTGGGCGAGCGCTGTGCTTTGGTTTCCTGCCATGGAATGTGCCCGAGCTAGATCCCTACCCCTGGGCGTTGTGGATTTTAAGACCCGGATATAGAACCGATACCCACTCAGCAGCGTGAGGACATTGAGAAGCTATGATAGGTAGCGAACCCTAGTCTAGAAAGCCAACACGACTCCCTTAAGCGAAAGCAATTAAGGCGCCAATTTCCTATTCTCTAAGTGAAACCTATTGTAAAAATTTCAAATTGAATTTTTATTAATGGACACTCTTTAACTGCTGTGGTACTCAGCGTCCCATTCTATACTGGGCGTGAAATACTGCATAATTTTGCTCAGAGGACCCTGTATTAGGATTGAGTTTCTTTTACGTGCCGTATCTATAACACGAGAACATCGGCTAATGCTAACGATGTTTAGACCTCCAAAAAAATTTATCGTACTCCATCGGATTTGAACCAAAAAGAGGAGCAATTGCTTCAGCCAGTTAGGTAATGTACAGACAAGGGCATTAAAATCAAAGTTCAAAAATCGGATCTGTTGGACTCATATTACTTCCGCTGCTCATTATTTTACAGACTAATCTTTAAAATGCTTATTCCGCTATTTACTTCATGTTAATTAGATAATCATTTGGTATAAATAACGTTGTTGAGTGTTACCTTGTAACTACAATCTATTACGGTTTACCAGTTCAGCAAAGATCATTCACAATGAAGAGAGGGTTCTCAGAAATTTTGAAATATACATTACATTTTTCATGAACAGACAGCAACACGTGGACATCTATGGTAGATAGGTGGCTTCAGGTTAAACTGTGTTCTACAGTATCTGCATCGTTTATTATTTCCAATACAACAGTGGGTTTGGCCCCGTTGAAGTTCTTCATAAAAATCGTGATATGCCAAATTGTGTATTCAAAAATCTGTCGAAGTTAAATAGTTTTACCTGAAGGTAACAAAGCACCTGAATTACACATCAAGTATTTACGCTTTGTGCCCATCACAACATAGAGCACAACTTCTCACAATAAAAATAGCATTTATGCGAAAAACATAGGATATTTATTTCTTGACGTTTAGAAAATATTGTGACTTTGTGGGTTCGTAAAATTAAAAGTCCAATTTGCAGAAATTCAAAATATTCTTTATTTACGTATAAATACACCTTGGTGAGCCCTTACAGTAGCAGAATTACGTCACACACACAATTACAATCTTCCAAGATCGTTGACTACAAACAAAAGCGTTCACTTTCAAAATAAAGCTGCAGGCATACGATCATGATTTCAGGCGGTTGTAGAAGAATTTTATATTGAAAATATACATAGATATATCATTTTAACTGTGAAATGTGTAATACTTATTGTTCATAAATTAATTAAAAATAAACGTTTATCTGGATGTTAGAAATATCCAAAAAAAATAAGTGCGCATTAAGAATTAGCGACTATACCTATATTGAAACATTTTAAAGTGTGAACAGTGAGATAACAGATTAAGTGCTGCGTTCATATCGGTTTGTTTTGCCATCTTCCTTACTAGCTTTGACAACTCAGGTTCAGTATACAAAACTCTACCTGTGGTATGATTACGCCTATACTTTATACAGCGGTGTGTAACTTCCGCTCTCTGTTCAAGAAAATAGTTTAGTCTCACAACAACCCGAGAACGGAAGAACCGATTTGCCTAATTTTGGTTTCGAAATATTTGTATAAGTCCAAGGAGGGTTTAAAAGGTGACAAAAAGCCTGAAATGATAATGGACCGGGTTATTAACGAAATAAAAAAGTACCCTCGGAAACTTTTACGGAACACATACACCTTTTATTTTCGACAAACAGAAGCATTACAAATATTGGAAAATGCTTAAAATTCTTCTTCATAATCTGTGTTTGTGAATTCGTGTATGTGAATCAAACTGACACAAAATTAACTGAATTTCTTTGTGACTTTGTGAAGCTCACGGAAACTTTTTTTACTATGCCAAGGAGAAGACGACCTGACTTACGTAGAAGTCAGTCTAACGTGTGACGAGCTACGTCACGTGCTGACAGCACTGATGAGCAGCGAGACGCAGCTAACGCTAATAGTCATGTTCGTATGTCGGAATTTCGTTCTAGAGTGTCCTTTTCTTCCTGAAGAGTTGTTTCGTACAAAACAGTTGACGCAGTTGTAAAGCAGGATGACGTAGTCAACTATCCCACATTTTTTAAATGCATTAGAATTGCCTGGACTCCAACCTCACGATTTAAAATTAAAAGTAGGATCAATTGTGATTATGCTGCGTAACATTAACCTACCACGACTGTGCAGTAGAACGAGACTAACTGTGAAAAAGCTAATGAATAACGTCGAGGCAACAATCATCAAGGGAAAGTACAAAGGAGAGGATATCTTGATTCCGCATATTCCGATGATTCAAGCGGATTTATCTTTTGATTTTAACCGTCTACAATTCCCCGTATGTTTGGCCTTTTCGATGATAATAAGTAAATCGCAAGGACAGTCGTTGGAAGTTTGCGGAATTAACTTGGAGTTTCCCTATTTCTCTCATGGACAATTATACGTCGCGTGTTTGCGCGTCGGAAACCCATCATCTTTATATATATTTACGCACCACAAAAAGGACAAAAAATATTGTGCATCAGAAAGCTTTAAAGTGATTAACTTAATTGTAACTGTGTTTTATTTAAACTTCACCTCGAATTTGAATATAGATTAGCTCAGACAACTTTTATTGGCAGTACGAAGTTCGCCGGGTCAGCTATTTTTTTAATAAAAATGGTTAGCCGCTTTTGAAAAAAAATCAAATTTTCGAAGAACTTTTCATGTAAAGGGTAATTTAGGAGGGTTGATTTTGACAACCGTATTGCACCCTTAGAAGATGCTGAACTTGAATACCAAGTTTGGTACTTAAAACTTTAAGTTTTTTAGTTCTGCTGTTAACAGACAGAGAGACAAACAGACACAGAATACACACCTATATAGGTACACAGATATTTTTCTAAAAAATATTTTCTAGATTTTGAGAGTTACAGTTCCTGTAAATTATCGGCATAGAATTTTTTTTAATATGTGTGCTTCTACTTCCTGTTAGCATGTTGTGCGACTGTCCAAAGTGTTGCCCGCGTTCATCAAATTTTACACCAATTTATATAAACGATGGCAAATTTTAATTTACTGAATTTGTAAAATATTCTCTAAATTTCCTAAAATATTATACGTCTAGTGTACAGTCGTGTGGCATTATAGGCACTACAAATTTATTTAAAAGGCGTTAAAATATAGCTAAGGGTAGTTCTTAAAAATTTCCAATACAATTTAGTTACTGGATTCATATATGCTCACAAGCAGTACTGAACGGATGTAATTTATCCCATTGTTTTATTATTCCCTGTGCACTGGACTCCTTTACATATCTATTCATACACATCCTGTCCTTATAATTTTGCTTTCTTTAGCGTTATGTAACCACTTTAGTACCAAATTTATTTTAAAGAATATAACAGTCCCTCCACGCTTAAAGTGAAGACGCACATAAACAGTGTTGTCGGGATCACTCCACCAATAAGCACGAGTTGAAATTTTCCATTTACGTCTAAATCTTGTCGCAACCGTCATTTCTTTCACTGCAACTCATATTTAAATGTTTTGTAAATTGAACTAGAGTATTTATTCACCCTTTTATTTACTTGAATGTTTCAGATAAGCGATAATACACGCATTGTAGTTACGAACTATTTCCACACGCGCTTCACTATTTTGCTCTCTAAAAGTTGTACCCTGCTCACGTTAAGGCCGAAGAGAGTATGATTCAACATTTCATGCAATTTAAATATTTCCTTATTTCAGTTTCTTTCCAACCCTAAGCTTTGCCCTTCGTAATATGTTTACTTCTTGTTTACTTAAGCAGTATTCTTACCTTTTATTTTCAAATAAACATACTTAAAATAATCTAGTATGGAGATACACTTAAGTCATGCAGGCAGCTACCATCTTAGACATTCCTGTGGAAGTTTGCGGACACGCCGTACCCCGTTTGATGGTTCAGGCGCTAGTGTCTGTGACCCACATACGAAAGGTCATGGGTTCTAAGTGTTGGAAGAAGTTTCAACTTGGGTGATAGAGAATTTGGTCTGCAAATTCTCGTTCTCTGGATCGGGGAAGGTCCTCCAGTCCCGGTAGTACAGGGGATATCTAACCCCGCTGAGAGGACTGGAGGCGTCACCGGGAAGTTTAAATCTGTAGCTTTCAGGGACCCTGCCCTCTATTGTGCTTCACCTCACCTCCAACCACCCTAATTGTCCTCTCACGTCACTTTCTCTTCCGGGCCCGTCAGGGGCATAGATGCAAAGTGTATCAATTTTGCGGTATTCATTTGGTGCACCTTCAATTATTTATTAGAATAGCTCATTTTTCTTTATTATTATTTTCTATATTTTGTGATCGGACTGTATCCCCTCCTCCATATTCCGGAGACCCCCAGTATGTTAACAAACCGTTTCTAGACTTGGCTTTATTAACAAAATCCACCTGATAAAACCGTTTCAATATTTATATATCTAAGACGTATATAATTTGATCGCCAGCTACGTATTATTTTGAGCTCGTGCTATTAACCGAGCTTACTGTACTTGCTCCTCTTCAATCAGGTACAAATTCTGCTACTTGTTAGAAAGGTCTCCAAATGCAATGTGAATACTCAGCAGAACGCTACAAGAGCAGGAAGAAGCAATTTTAGTCGGAAGCTTCCACAGAATACCTGTCCTCTGCGTTTATTTGCCCTGAACTCGAAATTGAATTACAGATTTTGCGTTATTCAAAGGAAAACTAAGGTTTACCTTGCGCCCTGGTCTAACTGCTTTTGTATTTCAAAACGCAATTACTCGTACATTAAAGGCATTTCAAAATGGACATTCTAAATTGTTTAGAAGTGGCTGCTACAAATTGAATTGAGGTGTACAAAAGCTGATGCCGTTTGCTTGATACATAGCTTCTCTTTTGTTTGACCCTGAGCAACTGGTGCCAACTATGTAGCCTAGCTCCTCCCAGCAAAGACAATAGCGCTCTCTGGAGGTAATCACATTGAAGGTTGGAGGTCACATATAATTTGTTGGTGCTGTGCCAAGTATTTGGGAAGGGTAGGTAGGCTTTTGTAATGGCTTGTTAACACAGGACCTTTCCTACCCTCCTCATCAGCAAAATCAATAGCACCTACAGGCACGTGCAAGAACTTGCCTTTTGTTGCCACAGAAACTCCACGTATCAATATTCCAGACGCCAACTATAATAGCACTCCATTCCAACCAGTGGCCAAAGCTGGTTTGGGAGTCTCTGATGATCACCATCCCAGATTGCCAAGTCCTTCACCGTAAACCCTCCCTTTTCCACTCTTTCACGCTCAGGTTTACAAATGATAGGTTCAGAAGTTTTAGCTACTAGTCCTCCAACGAAAAATACTCTGTACCAACTACAAGAACTTCCAGTTGATTTCAACATAATGAATAATAATAATAGTAATAATAATAATAATAATAATAATAATAATAATAATAATAATAATAATAATAATAATAATAATAATAATAATAATAATAATAATAATAATAATAATAATAATAATAATAATAATAATAATAATAATAATAATAATAATAATAATAATAATAATAATAATAATAATAATAATAATAATAATAATAATAATAATAATAATAATAATAATAATAATAATAATAATAATAATAATAATAATAATAATAATAATAATAATAATAATAATAATAATAATAATAATAATAATAATAATAATAATAATAATAATAATAATAATAATAATAATAATAATAATAATAATAATAATAATAATAATAATAATAATAATAATAATAATAATAATAATAATAATAATAATAATAATAATAATAATAATAATAATAATAATAATAATAATAATAATAATAATAATAATAATAATAATAATAATAATAATAATAATAATAATAATAATAATAATAATAATAATAATAATAATAATAATAATAATAATAATAATAATAATAATAATAATAATAATAATAATAATAATAATAATAATAATAATAATAATAATAATAATAATAATAATAATAATAATAATAATAATTTGAAATATGTAGTCTTTAACGCCCATTTAACTACATACGACACCGCAGGCGGTGACACTGAAAATACATAACAAAGAAGCAGCACTTGTGGAATGAGATGGCGGGGGAAACCGGAGATTCCAGAGAAAAACCCACCCCACCGCCTTGTTGTCCACTACAAATATCACTTTGCAGTCGCCTGGAATCGAACCCGGGGTGCCTTGGTGAGAGTCGAGCGGTATAACCACTCAGTCATGGCCCGGTCGTAACACAAAACATGAAAATACCGAACTTGTACCTTAAAGGTCCTGTGTCCATGAAATTAAATGAAACTTGTAATAAAAAGCTTGTTTAGTAAAATATAGTAGTGAGAGCAGCATGTTTCTACAATGTTTCGATCTTGACAGGAATAACTGTTGAGGCTTAATGACGTCATAGATCCCAAGTCACTCGAGGTTCACTGCAATAATTGTATGGTCAAGCAACTTGTGTCTCGATTTATGCTTGAGCTTGCGTGCCATACTGTCAGAAACGCCTAGATGTATTTTGGGATACTCATACACCACAAATGTAGATTTAGGAATAAATGTTCATAAACATACAAATCGAGATAGATAACCAAGCAGAGTACGTGTGGCTGAATACACTAAAATTGTGTAATTTTGAGTCTGCACGAAGTTTCTTCGTTTGTTGTGAGCATTTTATTCCAGATTACTTTGCAATTACATCTGGCTTGAGAATGAACTACCATATATCAAAACAGGTACAATGTTTTTAAGAAATCCACCCTTTTAACGTTTCATTAGGGGAACTTTAAAATTCTCAGAGAGAGTGTAGTGTGTATGTGCGTAAGGAATGAGATTGTGGAAGAAGCAAAAGTAAATTAGTTAATAAAGTGCGTATGTTGAATTTTAGGAGACAAGTGTATGGCGAATTGATATCCGACTAGTGTAGTTATACCAACTGAATTACGAGTGTGGTGGGATATGAGTAATAATATTTCTATTCGGAAGCTTCTGAATATCATTGAAACATTATATTTGTGAAAACCTAGTAATGATAGTAATGACTGTCCTAATCACATATAACAATACTATATACAGAAACGAAAATCAAAGATACACTGAGCGGGAGGGAATGTTTACTACCTCTGTTTACCTTTTGTAGTAAATGTGAGAAAACTGTAATTTCTTGCAGGTGGCGTGTAGGGACTTCATCTTCGGAAACTGAATTTAATAATGACGTTAACTTTCCTAAATTGACATAATCATCTCCTTTTGTTAAATTAGCAACAGCTACTTGTGAATGTTTTAAGTTTAATATTTTCAGTTCCGTCGCCTAGACCTTTAATTTGTACCTACTTCATTTCCGTCCCTTCATTTTATAGAGCTATATTGACCTGCAGTAAAGTATCTGTGGTAGCAACAGGATCGCTGCTAGGCAAAATGAAAAAGTTTGATTGACTGGCAACGATAAATTTCACAGCCTAGGATTTTATAGAGCTATATTGACCTGCAGTAAAGTATCTGTGGTAGCAACAGGATCGCTGCTAGGCAAAATGAAAAAGTTTGATTGACTGGCAACGATAAATTTCACAGCCTAGGATTTTATAGAGCTATATTGACCTGCAGTAAAGTATCTGTGGTAACAACAGGATCGCTGCTAGGCAAAATGAAAAAGTTTGATTGACTGGCAACGATAAATTTCACAGCCTAGGATTTTCAGTTAAGTATGTGCTATAACGCATACATTCATGGTTAGAATTGACATCGTTAGAATTGACGTAATAATTGGTTTTGTTTTACTCTGAACAGGACAGGGGATTTGGAAAAGCCAGCATGGGAGTCGAGATTATTTTAAAATGTTGTAGATACTGAACCTTTTAATTCGGATCATAACGATCGTCATAGAGAGTTGTCTATGAGCTAAATATTGCATATTCCTACTGTTCATTAACCTAACTCATCCCTTTCAAAACTGAATTCTGGCCTCACCATTAAAACGTGCCTGGCAGTGTTCAATGTATCTCCTTTAGTACAATGAAACGGAAGGATTTATGTAACGTAATGTAATGTAATATATACATTACTTCCCCTCACGTATTTTATCCTGACACCCTCACAATGGTAGAAACATTTATGATGAATTGCGAAACGCATTCGCAGCAACTCACACAAGTCTGCTTCTGGATTTCAAATGTTTTAATCTTCTGATTTTATAATTACACCTTTCTTGGCTTCAAATTGATAAGGCCTAGCTTCAGCTATTACCCTAGCATGTAATAAACATTATAGCAATAAAATGATACCAACAATGAGCAAGAAATCACAGATATGTGTCGCTACGCATAACATTTGGAGTGTTGTTTATGACGTCAGTCGAATTAATGCAGGAACCTCTAATTTTAAATACAGGCTTACGGATAAGTTCAGGTTTTCGCATAAATAATTTACCAAATATCTTCTATTTAAATCTGTTTTACATCAGAATGCATTTTAGTTAACAGACTTTAAATTCAACGTTAACTGTGGAAGCTACACGACACTTTTGAAGAAAATGCCTCAACCCCAAACTACCGTTTAAATGGAAACATCACAACAGCCAATCCACTTGTAACTTCAGTTCATATTCAACCAGGTTGATATTTCCTATTCGTCTATTCAAATTTTCGTTCTCTTACTTACCTCTAATTTTCTCAAAAATTAATATAACGAATCGGATTGAAATACATTTTTAGGTTATTTGATTGACAAAACGTTCTTACATTTCCAGGGAGTAGCCTGTAAGGTTTCTCTCTTCATTCTGATTGACCTTTCTGTAATTGGTAAACCGCAAGAGATACACAAAGCTTTACTGCACAAAATTGAAAATCCTTTTAAACCAATTTATCATATAAATATTTAATTGATTTTGGCATATTCAATTCCTGGATGCTCTCTGTCTTTTGGTTTGAAATTTTAAATACTCCTAAATGTTTTTGTTGGTAAGCCCCCGAGGGATTGTGCAGGCGCTTCCGTCTGTGGCCCGTATTTGGGAGGAATGGGTTCAATTCCCTTTGCCGACGTACCTGACCCATGGGTGTTTTGGGGTTATTTTCCAGGTCACTAGGCGAATGCTGGGTAGATAAATTACATCTCCCGAATTTCCTGTCCCTCCATTTCATCTCCATTATATCACATCATTTCTCATCTGGTGATCTCCTTCAGGGTAGAAGTGTTCGTGGATGTCTCGGTGTTGCATGGCAGGATGATGTAACCTGGTAAGCACTTCCTCCTCCGGTAGGATGGTCTCCGGGCCGGTCTAGTGGGACGTTTCAGGACCACGGTGGGTGGGATACGGGTTGCCCTGGCAAGCCGGGGAGTTTCCATTCGGTGAATTGTATGGACCCTGCCCTCTGCACTATCAAGACTGCTTGGGTCAGCCGCCCTCTGTCTCCTCTCGCTTCATCCTTACTCCCGGGGGTGCCCCACTCCGTACAATAGACCAAGTCTGGTTGCAGTGTCGAATCCCCTCCGTGATGTAATCCAGTCCAATCGATACTATTCGGATATTTTCATGACAAATGAAACGTATATCTGGCATTTTGTACAGATACCTTCTGACGTTCTCATTCTCAGTGAATTTTGTATAACTGGTAAATGAAGCAGATAATAGCAATAATCCTACTGCACAAAACTTAGATGTCGTTAGAAACAGTTTATATAAAATATTTGTGTTTGTGTGTCTGTCTGTGTGTGTGCGTTATTTACATCAATGTGTATGTGTTTGTAGAATTAACGATTTTCAAGATATGTCTTGTTGGAATTTTCTAATATTTATACTTTTACCAAATGGGAAGTCGTTATTCTTTATTTTCCTCCTTCTACTCATTTTTCTTATTTTTATTACTGACATGGAAAGAAAATGGAATTTCAAAGCTCTCACATTAGTAGCTGGTTCTTAAAATATTTAAGGGTTTTATATTCTTTCTTTAAAACAAAAACATTTTACGATCTCCAACATTAAGTCATATCGGAGACGATGAATAAAGTGGTTGAAGAGCCCAATGGGCCCAATGTTACCAAATATTCATCTTTTAAGATAAGGAAAAATCGCGGAAAAAAACTTACCCAGAGAGCTCTGACCGAGATCCGAGCTCGGGACCTGTTAAACGTTTAACAGACACGCTAACCATCTACGCTACAGGGACAGGCCTTTCGTATTCTCCTAATCCTCTTATATCCACAAGGAAATATCTAAGGCCCCTTCTCTGGATGTCTTCTTTTTCCTCTATTTCTTTTATTTTTATTTTTATTAGTTTAATATACGTCTTCCAACATTAAGTCATATCAGACGATGAATGGAATGGACGAAATGGTTCTCAAATGAGCCCAGGGTTCATAGAGCTGAGAGTTACCCAACATTCGTGTTTCAGGATAAAGGTAAACCCCGGAGAAAACCTTATCCAAGTAACTCACCCTAACCGAGAATCGAACTTGGTACCTCTTGAACTTGAGGCAGATACGCTACCATCCACACAACCGAGGCGGGCACTTCCTTGATTAAATGAAGTAAATAAAATATAAGGCTTTGAGAAATTCAGTGAGTTTAACACGTAAACTGTTTTGTTATTGTGTTAAAAGAGACACAGATAGTCACTCACACACACACACACACACACACACACACACACACACACACACACACACACACACACACACACAAACGTAGGTTTTCACTTTTTATTTAATTCTAGTAGCTCCAAAATGAGTATCTGCGGTGCAATGTGCGTCCTTCTACTTACTCCTTACAAAGTAATAAAAAAAGTAGTAATCTCAGGAACTGAGCAAAGAACACGAGTGGAGCTATGGATTTTGTTATAGTAGGAAGTGAACGTTGTATCACAAATACAACTCTAAACATCGCGATATTTTTTTATTTCCGTTGCATATCAACTGAAATCATCTCTTCCTTCAAACGTGAGAAGCCCCAGACTACGTTACTATTGCTTAAAGCTTCAATTTGGATAATTCCTTTGCTAACCTACATATTACCTCGTGAGCATACTGCCAATTAAGGGGAAAACGTGTACTGCATCGTGACAAAATGATTGACAGTAATGTCTTAGGAGTATTCTGTGGGAACATTCTCATAAGTTGCTCAACTAAGCCCCTGACAATTTCATTGTCTTTGACAAACTGATGAATGCTTTCATTTAATGGAGAAATTGTACATGTTATTGTTTTTATGAATTTTAATCTATGTTAGTGCTTTATGAAAGTAAAGTGAATATAGGCATTTTGGACCTGGAAATTTTAATGCAAGATACACAAATAAAATGTTGCACATTATCGAACTAGTACAATGTAATTTTATCACACCTCATTCATACCAAATTTGTTATCAAGCCTAATGCAGGGCAACTGCCTTTTGTATTTGCACCTGTTTAATAAATCGGCTTGATTTTATTAAGTTTTGCATTTCCTTGCGTCTTTTTTATGATCAATTTCTCATGGCAATCCCATTATTTGTTCAAATTCAAATCGTCACTTCAATTTATTGCAGTGTCTCTTATGATGGCAGCTTTGTACTTTATTTGATTTGATCTTATGTTGTTTTATCTAAAACCTGAACGCTAATAAAACGGCGGAAGGTACGAATATGGATTAAATTGGTCAAAAGCTGGAAGAAATTCTGAAGCTTCCGAGAGGATAACATTGGAATTATACCGAGAAATCCAAAAACTCAAGTTATACATGAAGTGACTTCAAACACAGGTAATGAATCAACAAATCATCTACATTCTCGCCGCACACAACTCTGGAACCCGTTCTAGGCACCATTTCTATTACTTACATTTACTTTTGTAATCAATACAGTGTTATTTTTGTTAGTTCATAAAAAGGATTTCTAAAAAAATAGTGTTTGGAACACATATTAGAATACTGCTACATGCCTCGGTAGTGTAGATAGTAACGTGTCTGACTTACGTTCAAGACGTCCCGAGTTCGAATCTCCGTCAGGGTGAGTTACCTGAATAAGGTTTCATCCGATATTTTCCCTTATCCTGAAAGATGAATATTGGGTAGCTCTAAGCTCCGTGGACCCTGGGCTCATTTTAACATCATTTCGCCCATTTCATTCATTCCTTCGGTATGGCTTAACGTTGGAGGACATAAATTAAAAAAAATAATAAAATAAAAAACAATGATCTTAATCGTATTCGTAGGGTTAATATCCTACACACAAAATAAAACCCCACTTTTAATACTTGTGTCACAAGCAACTGTTAAAAGAAGACAGGGTACCAACATTCATAAAAAGTCACTTTTAAAGGGTAGTAAGTTCTGTTGATTTAGTAATACGAATGTAAGACTTGAAGCTTTCACGGCTAGCATTACTAATCAAGGCTTTGCGGGTGACCAAGCCTTGATTAGAAATACGAAGTCGGTTCATTAAATGCCCGTATTTCGAAATAGATGGTGTTACTAAGGCAGGTTGGTACTGCCATTGTGTACTGTCATTTGACAAAATAAATTTATTAGTAATTGATAGGTTAGTTTAGATTTGGCATTTAAAATTGTCGTTTAATGTGTTTTCCCTAAAACTGAAAATGCGCTTTGCCTTTTATTTTTGGTTTGAAAACTTGATGCTCTTCATGGTGACCTAACGCCATTTATAACATTTGCCCGGCAGATACGGTTACCGAGGGAGGCATTGAAATAGTCCATTCGCAAAACGAGTGTGGCAATTCGTATTCTGCTTGAGTCATGAAAACTTTGAGCCCACAACATGGGGGTGCGGTTTTCAATTCCGAAGTTATGCTTGGAACTATTTAAGCAAAATCTGTGAAGTTGCCATCCTCACATTCACCCGCGTTGTCACTCTGTAATCATATTACAGGAACCAAGCAACAATAATAGCAATGGGTTGCTTAATGGGCTCCACAGAAGGCACACTCTGTTGCACTGGCCATAAAAATCATGGCGATGAATTTCTGGGGTGTAAAAAGACAAAGCAGTTACTGGATCATACTCTAGTAAGTTATTGACACCATTCGACAAGAAGCTGGACACACGACCTCATATGACGAAGAAGAGAGTGCTGTTTCCACATGGCAACGCAACAGCAAATTCATCCTATACTGTCGCCGTCAAATTGCATGAATTACTGTCACATACCTACACATTCGCCCGACCCCTGTGACTTCTTCTCGTTCCCAAACATGAAGAAATGCGTCACGGGAATGAAATTTGACTCAAATGAGATCATCGTCGAGACAGGAGCCTAATACGAAGAGCTTGAAGTTATTGTTTTTGAAGGGGTTAAAAACGACACAAACGTTGGTAGAAGAGCATATCTCTAAAAGGATATTTTGCTGAGAAATAAATGGTTACATATGTATCGAAAAATTGGTGTGTTCAGTCCTATAACGAGTGTTTATATCACCGCCGTGGTGAGGATTTCGCTGTGATACTACGGGACTGGTTTGGATTCCTGATTAGTTGATGCCATTTGGTTGAAGTTTATATCTAGAGGTTTTAATTAGTAATCGGGATGAATGGTCAATATTTTTAGATACAACCCAATTTTACCTTCTGTATCAGTAAACTATGCAAGGTTAAATAAGTATTCCATTAGATTCCAAACCTTGATACCGACATTTTACCGCAGATACAGGTTTTGAAGTTCATGAAAAGGTTATATGTATTTACGTAAGAGACACACAAACCTGAAAAACGCGCTACTTATTTGTACTTGTTACTTACCATTACAAGTGCTGGAAGTACTGCAATCCAACCAAAAATTCAATACCAACATTTAAGCTCCCTTAATATTTAAAAACTCATTGCTTTTGTATATGTTTGGGTAATTGTCGTTGCGTGTGTGTGTGTGTGTGTGTGTGTGTGCGCGCGCGCGCGCGCGCGTGAAATAAGTGCTTAACATCAGCGTCTTCCAAAGATGCGACCTCAAACTACACTTTACATCAACAATTATCACATGTTCTTTAGTTTTCCAAATATAGCTAGTAATTTTGATTAAAACTCCACATTCCTAAGACATTTTCATGACAAATCGTATATCTTAAATGTTATTAAATAGTCCTTACAGTCCTCTCCAATCTGAGTGACCTTTGCATAACCAGCAAACCGTAAGATATGGAGAAATTCGTATTACAGAAAAAATGTATATCTCATTACAGACATACTTTAAATCAAATACGCCTTTAGTAGACTTAACCATTTCTGGAATATCCCTTGTTGGAATGAATTTTGTAATACTTATACTTTTCCAAATGGGAAGTCGTAATTACTTCTTTTGTCCCCTGCTCATGCATAGGGAACGGAATGTCAAAGTCATCACATAACGGCCAGCTGTTAAATAATCTATCATTTAGCAACTGTATTCTCCTGTTATCATTGTATCTAAAATGTCTAATAAACAAGTGTGGGAGATTGAAGACGCCCAAGCCATATCTAGCCTTTAATTACTACAGTCCTTTGTTACCAAAGAGGGATTTGAATATTGGTAGTGTTTTGTTATCTTGGTGTATGAAGTGAATAAAGGCTTATTGCTAGAAATCATCTCATTTTAATTTTAATATATTAATGAACCTGCACACAGCGTTTGCCCACGGGACCGGAGTCAGCCATCCGAAAGGATCTAAGAGCGGAAACAAGATTAAGGAAGAAACTGCAGAATGACTTCATGAGTCGATGGTCGAGGAAGTACCTCCTCGGCCTAAAGAGTTTTCATGAGGTGTGATACCCTGATCGGAGAGCAGCAGAATGCCAGATCGGAGATGTGCTCCTGAGGGACGATGTGCATCCAAGGCACATGTGCCTATAGGCTTACATCACAGTAGTGAGGGCAGGACGAGACAGCAAGGTGCGGATGCCCATCCTCCTCACAACCGATGGGACCACCATCAGCAGACTTGTAAAGCTGGAGATCGCCCAGGGGCGGAGAGGGTGTGGGAGATTGAAGACGCCCACGCCATCTCTAGTGTCTAATTACTACAGACTTTTGTTCTCCAAGAGGGATTTGAATATTGATAGTGTTTTGTTATGTTAATTTCGTTATCTTGGTGTACGAAGTGGATAAAGTTTTACTACTAGAAATC
>CM060948.1:238793046-238973046 GCA_030765055.1 Mantis religiosa | reverse complement strand
CTGTAGATAAATGGTAGAGAAACTAAAAAGTTCGACTTGTTTCAATGTTGACACGGAGCCCATCATATTTTGATATTACGGGATGTCGAGAGGAAACAAAAGACGAGTATCACCGCACACGTTGCCAAAGGTAGCAATTTGCTTTGCCTTGCACATTGTGAAAGTGTCATTGAGATATGTCATGATAGGCGCACATTTTTGTTGTCGTTGCTTGTATCAAACATTCTTCTCACACAAAGCGAATGCGCTCCCTTTTACAATGATTCTGCATGATTGATGTCCCCTTGTGATCGATACGCACTCAATTTTCGATACAGAAATGTAATAAGAGCCATGTCCAAGCTCTTCCTTTCTTTGGTTAACGCTACAAAGGGAACGGAAAATCAGTCTGTCTATATTCCTCTTTTTTTAAGTAATATAAACATAAAAAGCGAAAATAAAGAACTGAAAGCTTTAATGTTTAAATTAAGTTCCTTTGAAACCGAGCGATATGGCTCGGCGGTAATGTTGATGCTTGCTTTCGGAAGGTCCTGTGTTTTATTTCCGTCGACCGATCACTTTGACCTTAGGTTTCTCGTAGTCGGGTGAATGCTGACGCGGTTTCATATCCACCAGATCTCTTATCCGTCACTTTCCCTCCTGTTAGGTTTCCTTCTCGTCTTTCAGATGCATATCTAGGTTTTGAGGCATATGCCAGTTCCGGACAGATGACGCAGATGTTTGCTCAAAGGGAAGTAAGTCCCTGTGGACATAAAGGACCACCATTTCGACGGGTCATTGATCGCCCTCTCTAGACAGCGGTGAAATGGGTGCTTATAGCTTCCTGCATTCATTCACTTCATCCCTTCCTCCTGTGGAGGTGGAGCAGCATTTCTTTTAATTAACGTCCTCCAACGTTAAGTCATATAGGACGATGAACCAAATCGTTGAAATGGTGCTCAAATGAGCCATAGAACTTAGAGTTACCCGACATTCGTCTTTCATGACAAGAGAAAACCCTGGGAAAAACCTTATCCAAATAACTCACCCTGACCGAGATTCGAACTCGGGAACTCTTGAACATGAGACACACACGCTACCAAGGTGGGCTGGAACGGCAATGGAATATATACCATATATTTGGAATATATAGCTCCAAATATGTCACATGCTCCCCTTCGTTTGATAGCACTAACCCCAAGTATCTTTGGTATTCTAAGATTCACTATTTTTTTAATTACTAACTGAAATATATATTACAGTAACGAAAATGAATGTACGATAACTTTAGATTAAATTGTGGCAGAAAATAGAGCACTAAATGGTCCTGTGGCTCAGTCGTAAAGCACGCGCCTCTATGCAAGGATTCCTAGGTTCGATTCGCTTCCTTAAACTAGAAGATTTCTTGTATTGACCAGAGTGTGGAATATAACTGTGCTTCTGCGCGCATTGTCGGTTATTTAACACCCATTTCCTCATTACACATATACATTTCAAGATTGCCACTGGGCATAACCTTTCCCACGTGGAAAATCGTATACACTTAAATTACAATTAATCTGCGATCAGCATAAGCGCATATGTAAGATTGGGGCCACGAAGTTCAAAAGTTACCAGAAAAAAAGGTTACATTCACATACTGTCAAATACTTTTATATAGCTTCTAAAGCTACTCCTTAAGCTTGATTTTCTATACACTTCATGTTAATCCAGATTAACATTAGCAAAAACAGAGTAATTACAAATTTTGTTGAATCTACAAATCAGTTGTTTAAAAACTCAGTCACTATCTAGTCTAAAATTCCCATTCGCTTTCCACGCGTTTCTGATATTACGAGAATAGCATTATCACCTAAAAATATGTTATGTTACTGAAAATTCAAACTAATAAAAAAGACTACCCTAATCGATTAAACAGCGTTAAATTACAAAATGTAGCATATTTCGAAAATGAATAATGCCAAAGGAAAAAGTTACTCGTATTTGGAATAAATTGTGTTTTAAAGAGATCTGCATTTTTTGTGAAGTAGGTTTATGCCTATTTCTTATTGCTTACTAGTTACATAAAAGTACAAAACTCCTTCCAAATGGAAATGGCTTCAGAGCATTATTCCCAGAAAATTTAAATTATTCTACATCTTAAAAGTCATATAAACGACTTAAGTGTATCGTATTTTAGTCAAAATAGTTACAGATATGTTTTAAGAAAATCTAAAACTAGGAAACCTCTTCCACGTAAAACCGAACGGGGTGGCTGAGGCAGTAACGATTGTCTCGCATTCTGATTGTCTCCGGGTCGATCCCGGTGTACTATGGCAAAAATAACATAAAAACATTATTCGCTTTTTCCTTTAATTTATTAACATCAGTATAACCCAAAATAAAGCATTTCACTATATTTAATCAAAATAAAATGTTAAAATTCGTTCACCAGAGTTATTGAAGTTTCGCAAAAATGCGAACCATCAATTATCCATTATTTTGCGTGAACTCAGACCTTCCTTTGTCTTAGACCGTGGCACTGCAGTGAGGTTTAAAGTCTGATTTTTAAAAGAAGATAGCTGAAGTTCATCTGTTTCCCCACGAAACTCATCTGTTCTCAATATATATATATATATATATATATATATATATATATATATATATATATATATATATTGAGAACAGATATATAACAGATATATTCACTGCGTTTTAGCGTCTTCATAGGCGTGAGGATATTTTAAATAATTAACGAGTCTCATCAATTGAGATGATCATATCGGCGGCGCCGGTGTGCCGGAATTTTACCCATAGGAGTTCATGGTAATGATCCATGTTTTTTTTTTTACAGTACCCAGTTTTTTCG
Source organism: Mantis religiosa (assembly GCA_030765055.1). Taxonomy (NCBI): domain Eukaryota; kingdom Metazoa; phylum Arthropoda; class Insecta; order Mantodea; family Mantidae; genus Mantis; species Mantis religiosa. The sequence continues at coordinate 238,970,219 of CM060948.1, read as the reverse complement.
ACCTGAGGAGCAGGAGGGCGTCATAAACAAAACCATGCGACATATCAGCATGACCAATAATAATGAGGCCATCTTTTCTATTGGTCCTTTTGTGGCACGTGCAAGTGTGCCGTCAGTCCAAACCGTTCACACAGTATGGTGGCTTTTATCCAGGTTTCATCCAACCATACTATTTTGTGCAAGTTGTTATTCAGCATTTCTCTTAAAAAGAAAGCCCTTAGCGCTACAATATCTGATATTTTGAGTATCAGTTTTCTCTTATTTATTTTTGTTAACCCAAATCCAAGATCATGGAGGATTTTGTTTGAGGAGCTAAAGCTTCCTTCAAGTACCTATGCTTCTTTAAGAGAAGAAAGAAGCTTACGTGTGACAGTATGCTCCTTTCGCTTGCAATATTCATAATGTGCCTTGTTAAGGTATCTAACAGAAAGCTATCTTGTTGTGTGACTGGAGATGCTCTTGAACTTTTTTCCCAGGAGTTTCAAATCGTGATGGACCTGGCTGTAGGTACTTCTCTTTAGAGATTATAGAAACAGTCACTTCACTAATTTTAAGGGCACATGTAGTCCTATTTCTTACTTGGTTAAAATGAATAAGCGGTACATTAAGAAGAACCAAATTTTTCTCTTCCTTTTCAAAGAATTTCCTAAGGCAACAGATAAATTATCTAGTTTGGCTGTGCAATGTAACACCCCGACCGCATACTGATCTTTGTCTTGGTCCATGAATCCTCACTCCACGTCTAATCCTACTTCCTAAGTCGTGCTTCCATAACAACGTTTTAACAAAGTAGGCTAACAACATCCAGCGCAACTGAACACTCAAGCAAACTCTGTTTCCCGCACAAAACTAGCGATAATTGGCCTGAGGAATAGGTGATTAACAAGTGTAACCAATGTAGAACTTGCAGCCTTTGCCAGTGACGTCAGTAGTTCACCTAATTAAGCATTGGGCCCCAGAAAAGAGAGCAATAGTTTGTAAGGACATAAACACTAATCAAGCCCTCCTGTTTTCAAAATCGGGATTTGATTCAAACCACTTCGATCGAAAGGACTGAGCCGTCAATATACGTCCAACACCATAACTGAGTTGTTTTATATGTATCGACGGAGAGAATAACCAATGCTAATAGATACCTCTCAGTAGTAAATGCAATAAAAGGGAATGCTATATGTCGCACTTACATTACTTTCTTCTTATCCTTCTACAAACTATTCCTACAGAAGTTTATTCTTCTAATTTCTTATTATTAATAGCAACAAACTTTATACTTATACATTTGACTATAGTCATAAATCAGAGTGGAATGGCGCAGGTAGTTTCATCTTGTGGCCTGTATTCGGGAGATGCGGGTTCGATTCCCGTGGTTCTACCTGGCCCATGGCTTTATCAGGGGTTTTCCCGGGTCGCCAGGTGAATGCTAGGTAGGTTAATTACATCCTACGAATTTTCTGTCTCTCCATTTTATCTCCATTATCATTTCACATTATCTGCCCTCTGGTGGTCCCTTTCAGGGTAGAAGTGTCGGTGGGTATCTCGGCGCTGCTTGGCAGCCTGGTAAACACTTCCTCCTCCGGTAGTACGGTGTTCGGTCTCCGAGCCGGCCTACTGGACCGTTTCAGGATCATGGTGGGTGGGATATCGGTTCACTGTCCTTTCGTTGTGTTTCCGACTGGTGAGGGACCCTGCTATCTGCACTGTCGTGACTCTTTATTTCGGCCACCCTCTGTCTCCTCTCGCCTCATCCTTCCTCCTGGGGATACCCCACTTGGGGTATAGGTACAATAAACCATGTATGGTCGCAGAAAGAATCTACACAAACTTTGACTTTTGGCGTATACACAATTTCTGTGTAGCAAGGTTTTGCCCAACTCTTTCGATTTACCAATTATTTAAAAGTCATGCACAATGTAGAGAACCACAAAACTTATTTTTGTAAAATACAAGCTCTGCAATTTTGTTGGCATTTGTCATTCATTTAATCATAATACCTATAGTATTTTAATGAAAACCGTGAGGCCACTTTTTCAGTTTTCTATGTAAAGGGAATTTCGCGTTCGTGGGACTATTATATACATCTTCGTATCATACCCTCGGAAGATGATACATTTATCCAAGTTTGGTATTTAAGCAACATTACGCTTTTGTGTTATGCTTCTCCCCCTCCCCTTTTCACCGGTTTGTTATTCTATGTTTTACTGGATTTTTTTTTCAAGTTTTTCCTTTTTTTTACACAATACACACAAAAATCCATGCCTGAGGCGAGACTATTGCTGTTTAGGTACAGATAGACAGACAGACATACAGAGAGGGACTTTTTTATAAAACTGCTTTAGGGAAATTCTGAAAGCTTCAAAACACATATTTCTGGTGAAATCTCAGTGTCGACATTTTGGTTCAATACAATGCTTTCTCTATGTACTGTAGGTAAATAGTAAATAATCTTCTTTTTCATTTTTGACCAGATGATAAATCTCGTTAGATCTGACACACATTCCTGCTTATGATTATAATAAATCCTTATCTCTCTTTGTTATGATTCCAGAGAAGGAGTAAGTCACGTGAATACTCACTTGCACACACGCAGATTGGAATAATGTACCCCCCGAAGGTACACAGCTGTACCTGCTAACGGACTCAATTATTTAATACGTTCTACATGTTAAGTGGGGTAAATCATTACTAATTGGCCACCAGACTCAGCAGGGATCTCTAGAGGATGAAGGTGTGGAGGACCGTCAAGTATCTTTATCATAGTTATGGGTGGAGTTTGATGAAATATCCTATCGGACGAGATAATGTGCAATGTAACCTTTCACTGACGTCATTGCACTCGTGAACCCAATAAATCATCAAAGGGATTAAAAACATCTAAACTCACGTCGACGCATATTTGAAGTTATAAAAACCATAAGGTTTTACTTTATCTACTACGTACTCATTTACATTAATCAGACGAACATTCGCCACCACTATTTCACCAGAAATACATGTTTCGGGAGTTCCTGAATCCAAAAGCAGGATTCAGTAAATGTTAATTCTGTATACAGCGTAAGTCAAAATGTAAAGTCGCTTAGGATACGAAACTACGTATTTGAGTTCAGAATCTTTCAAGGTAGCGACCGAAGATTTTCACAAAAATTCTCCCAACATCAAACATATTTAAATGGAAAATGTAACGAACAATTTGATATTCTTAATTATGACTCTATTGATTTTAAACTATATAGATGTTTTTATGATAAACGAAATATGCATCTTGAATTACTTATTGATAGTCTCCGATATTCTGTTCATTCGGGATGATTTTTTCATAACTGGCAAAGCGTAAAAGATAAACAAAATCTTACTACCGAAAAAATACAGATCTTGTTAAGGGCACCACTTACGTAAATAAGATATTTGTTCTAGGAGTTAACAATTTATCCTTGTTTTTACACAGTATTTTCCTGCACTTGACTTTTCTCGATTCTAACCCATGGCGCGACAGCCTTCAGAGGGCCAAGGCCTACCAACCCGACTGCCGGCCTCACGCCCACTTACGCATGGCAGAGGTGGACGATCATCCAACCGATACGTGGAGGAGATGTGGTCAGCATCTCGGCATCCCCCAGTCGGGATGTTGGCTTCCGTGACCAGGGCCGCCTACCTAGCGTAAGCTCCTCACTTTCCTCACGATGCTGAGTGGGCACCGGTCCTATACCCGGAACCTAAAATCCTCACCACATGGGTGGGATCGAACGCGGGCCGCTTTCCGTGGCCAGGGAGCAAGACATGCTACCTTAGCCCGCCACGCCACAGCGCAGGACACTTTTCTCGATTGGGAAGTAATTATACATTCTTGTCTTCTCTAATCGTACAAAGAGAACAGATTTTAAGGCCATCACATAGCCTCAAAAGATTTGAAGGCCGGACAGTATTCTCATTTTCTTATATCTACAAGAAAATGGTAATACAATCACATTTAGAAGCCCATTAATATGAATTAGAAGAATAAATTCTTGTAAGAATTTTTTATTTTTGAGGGAGAGATAGAAAGTTCCTAAGTTTACAGCACACCGGATAATTGTTAATTAAATCATAAATGTAATTTAAATGAGTGATGCTCTACTGACCATTATAGTTTTATTATTTGTCATGAGTTAGATAATAATGTATCGTAGATATCTGAAAAATCTAAAGTACGTTTAGAAGATAAGTTGCTAAAGCTTATGTCAGTTGTTACACATAATATATAGCTGTTTTTGCTCTGTTTCAAAACGCTGGGTTGCATCTTTATTTATATAATAATTTCTATTCTGCAAATTCACGATTTTAATAAACTCCTTTAACCTGATGCATTTCTAGAAACTTTCACCCCAAAAGTTCAGTATTTATAGTAAGTGAATGTACAAAAGGAAGTATCATCAACCTCTATTGAGTTTCGGAATATTCAAAATGTTAAAATCTTTTAAAGTATAATTTACTTCTCAAAATTGAAACATTATATTAGAACAGAATAAGCATGTTTTCTTTAATATAATTTTAAGAAGCAGCATAAATTTTTCGAAGCAAATAAATAAAATATAACAAAATGGTGAGAATATTGATTATGCAAAACTACTAAAATTATTTCCAGGTTTTAAAGTTCGGCGTGTGTATTAATAACCATGCGTCCGTCCATTTATAATCTCAGTTAATTGGAAGGTCAATTATGCCAATTGTTTTCTTACAGTTTAGAATTCATATTACTTTATTATTCAAAATCAAAACTTTAATTTTTCATAATTTATGGTCTAATTTTACTGACACGTTGCCTTAAGGATGAAGAATTAGGGCACAAAATCACTAATATGACTGTCTCCGCGATTGAGCAGTCAGAGCATTGGCTTTTCAACTCAGAGGTCATGTTTTGACTCTCGTTTGTAGCGTGGAAATTTCCTTTAATCCGAATCATTACCTATCCATCTCAGAATATAATAGAATGAATGCGAAATGAATGTAAGTGTGTTCATGGTAAAGGTGAATTTTTAAGTAGTTACGTGACAAAAAACGAACTACAGTTTCCAAAAGTGAAGACAAAGCTAACAAATTGTTTCTCAGTTCAGAGCCTCTAATCTAGCCATAGAAGTTACAGCAGTCTAAGAAATTGAAATTATACAGTCGTTCACGATGACTAGAATAATGGTTGTCATTTTACCATCATTTTTATTAAGCATTCCACAGTAAGTTTTACTAAAAAGTGAAGTTGCTTCCTGACAAACATTTAATACATTTTGATCAGTGGTATGTTTTCAATAAAAACGAGTAGAGGGTATATAACACCTCTTGCTTTTTGATTTGTCTAGACTCCTTTAAATGATATAGTCCATCACAGGTTTTCAATTAATCAATCTGCTCGTCTCAGTAGCGTAGATGGTAGCGTGACCGCCTCACGTAAAAGAGGTCCCGAGTTCGAATCTCGCTCAGGGTGAGTTATCTGGATAAGGTTTTCTCCAAGATTTCCCCTTATCCTGAAAGCCGAATGTCTGGAAACTCTAATATCTATGTCCCTGGGCTCATTTGAGCATCATTTCACCCATTTCATTCATCGTCTGACATGACTTAACGTTGCAGAACGTAATTTAAAAAAATTAGTCAATGTATCGTTCTATTATTCTCCGAAATGTGGGGGGAGGATACTCTTAGCGCAGTTTTTCAATACCTTTTAATCTATTTGTTTCCCGTGGTAAGCTGAAGAAGTATAATGTGTGACCCAAAAATTCTAAATTCGGATTTAACTATTAAAAATACTATGAGACGTTCGAATTACAAAAATAAGAAACTGGGAAAATGAAAATCTTTTTATAAAACGATATGAGTGTCGCGTCTCTCTGGCGTTTTCTATGAATGGCACACCGAAAGAAAGTTAAGTACCAAAAATTACTATCTCAATTTAGTTCTTCCAAAGATATGACAAAGTTATTCATGAACATCACACACCCCAAACCTTACTTTACACGAAAAACGGTCTCACAACATTATTAAAAAAATTGCACTAAAAAGTGAGGTTAAAATAACTAGTTTAAGATAAGCATTTGGCAAAACGTATATCCCAAATTTTCTCCAAATATCGTGCTAGGTTCTCTTGATTATGAATTACATCCTTATGTTTGCATTGTGAGAGATCCAAAAGAGACTTATTATACAAAGAGTTAAATTTCGTTAAAGCACAAGATTTCTCTAGAATAAAATTCCTTGTGGTGATAACCTGTTAACTGCAAAACGCGATTGCTTTCCCTTTGTCTTACACACACACACACACAGTAGAGACAGAAGGTATTACATTCTACCGAAATATTCGATACCAATATTTTACTGAAAAATATGTTTTGAGGCCCCCTGTGTAAAACTCATATTTAGAAAAATGTCCGGGCGTGCCGGTATGTGTATGAACGAATAACTGAAAGCCCAAATTCGGTTAAATAAAAGACTTTATTATTTAATTTCAGCACCTTCCAAAGATGCAAAAAGAATATTTTCAGGAACTTCCCCTACTCCAAATTATCCCTTAGATAGAACGTTTCTCGAACATACTGACTCTCTCAAAAGCGGCTCGAATGCTTTTTATTCAAACACAATACGTTTAAGATATTTGCATAACAAATTACGTTTTTGGAAGTACTTATTGTATTGATGTTAATGCTTCACTTTTTCTTGAACAAGAAGTCCATGTTTGCCTTTTATTTCCAAACCATCTAATGAGAGTAGCTGTGTTATAAGGCCGTCACATAGTAACCAGCTCTTAAAAGGTCTGCTATCGTTATGGCCTACCACATTCACTTACTCTACATTATAGCTAAAATAATATGTAATAAAATAATTTCTGCGTATTTTATTCTGGATTAACACATCGTAGGATACAGCAATAAAAGTTTCTAAACAGAGATTGTACAAGAATAGAGATTAGCATTTGAGTGCGGACGTTTTGTCATGTTTGTACACAAAGAAGGGAATTTCAATGGCATCACTTAGAACCGATGAAATATTTGACTATCGCATAATAATGTCATGTTCTTTTAAAAACTATGAGGACAGAAAAGTTATCTTTGGCAAGAATATTAAGTAAAAGAGTGAGTAGATAAAGTCATATAATAATTAAAATTGTGATCATTTTAACTGTTTAATTCTATATTTCCCATTACTTACATTACGCTCTGAATATTTGAGATAAGTACTGGGAATAAGAGCAAAACAATCTATAACTAAGTTATAAATATGATCTATAATAATCTATAATATTAAGAATTTGCATTGGAAACATTAACCTCTTTCTTCAGCCATTTTTGCATTTGGCTAACACTTCAGCACTTCGCATGCTGTTAATACTCCAAAATTACATTTTCAACACGTATTTGTCTGATACAAAAATAACCCATTTTCATTAATGTGTACAACTACGCTTCATTAATAACTCCATACTGTATCAACAAATCCAATATTAATTTTCATTTTCCACACCCACAATTCGCCTTGAAATGGGATATGGACAATATGCACAATATTCTCATAGTTGTACTATGACAAACACAATGCAAAATCTGAATTAAAAGAAGAAGAAGAAGAAGAAGAAGAAGAAGAGGAAGAAGAAGAAGAAGAAGAAGAAGAAGAAGAAGAAGAAGAAGAAGAAGAAGAAGAAGAAGAAGAAGAAGAAGAAGAAGAAGAAGAAGAAGAAGAAGAAGAAGGAGAAAGAAGAAGAAGAAGAAGGAGAAAGAAGAAGAAGAAGAAGAAGAAGAAGAAGAAGAAGGAAGAAGAGAAGAAGAAGAGAAGAGGAAGAAGAAGAAGAAGAAGAAAGAAGAAGAAGAAGAAGAAGAGAAGAAGAAGAAAGAAGAGAAGAAGAAGAAGAAGAAAAAGAAGAAGAAGAAGAAGAAGAAGAAGAAGAAGAAGAAGAAGAAGGAGAAGAAGAAGAAGGATAAGGAGAAGAAGAAGAAGGATAAGAGAAGAAGAAGAAGAGAAGAGAAGAAGAAGAAGGAGAAGGAGAAGAAGGAGAAGGAGAAGGAGAAGAAGGAGAAGGAAAGGAGAAGAAGGAGAAGGAGAAGGAGAAGAAGGAGAAGGAGAAGGAAGAAGGAGAAGAGAAGGAGAAGAAGAGAAGAAGAAGAAGAAGAAGAAGAAGAAGAAGAAGAAGAAGAAGAAGAAGAAAAGAAGAAGAAAGAAGAAGAAGAAGAAGAAGAAGAAGAAGAAGAAGAAGAAGAAGAAGAAGAAGAAGAAGAAGAAGAAGAAGAAGAAGAAGAAGAAGAAGAAGAAGAAGAAGAGAAGAAGAAGAAAGAGAAGAAGAAAGAAGAAAGAAGAAGAAGAAGAAGAAGAAGAAGAAGAAAGAAGAAGAAGAAGAAGAAGAAGAGAAGAAGAAGAAGAAGAAGAAGAAGAAGAAGAAAAGAAGAAGAAGAAAGAGAAGAAGAAGAAGAAGAAGAAGAAGAGAGAAAGAAGAAGAAGAAGAAGAAGAAGAAGAAGAAGAAGAAAGAAGAAGAAGAAAGAAGAAGAAGAAGAAGAAGAAGAATAAGAAGAAGAAGAAGAAGAAGAAGAAGAAGAAGAAGAAGAAGAAAGAAGAAGAAGAAGAAGAAGAGAAGAAGAAGAAGAAGAAGAAGAAGAAGAAGAAGAAGAAGAAGAAGAAGAAGAAGAAGAAGAAGAGAAGAAGAAGAAGAAGAAGAAGAAGAAGAAGAAGAAGAAGAAGAAGAAGAAGAAGAAGAAGAAGAAGAAGAAGAAGAAAGAAGAAGAAGAAGAAGAAGAAGAAGAAGAAGAAGAAGAAGAAGAAGAAGAAGAAGAAGAAGAAGAAGAAGAAGAAGAAGAGAAGAAGAAGAAGAAGAAGAAGAAGAAGAAGAAGAAGAAGAAGAAGAAGAAGAAGAAGAAGAAGAAGAAGAAGAAGAAGAAGAAGAAGAAGAAGAAGAAGAAGAAGAGGCACAGAAATAGGCTGGGTCAAAGGAGCTTAGAGCTATTGACATTCATCTTTCAAAATAAGGGAAAACCTCCAACGTTAGGTCATATCGGAAGATGAATGAAATAATGCGTAAATGAGTACAGGGTACATTGAACTTAGAGATACCTGACATTCATCTTTCATGATAAGAGGAAACCTCCATCGTTATGCCAAATCGGACGATGATGACTGCATGTTCCTTAGAGCTTAGAGTTATCCGACAATCATCTTTCAGGAGAAAGGAAAGCCTCCAACGTTAAGTCATATCAGTCGATTATATTCCAATGAGTCCAGGCTCCTAGGGCTTAGAGTTATCTGACATTCATCTTTCAGGATAAGCGAAAACCTCCACGTTAAGTCATATTGGACGATCATGTTCAAATCAGTCCAGAGTCCCAATTGCTTTGAGTAATACGATATTCATCTTTCAAGGAGAAGGGAAAACCTCCGTCATTAAGTCATATCGGACGATGATGTTCAAATGAGTACAGATTCCATAGAGCTTAGAGTTACCTGAAATTCATCTTTCAGGAGAAGGGAAAAGCACCAACGTTAAGTCATATCGAACGACGATGTTCAAATGACTCCAGGGCCCAGAGAGCTTAAAGCTACGGGTATTCATCTTTCAGGATAAGGGGAAACATCCATCGTAAAGCCATATCGGACGATGATGAGTCCATGTTCCTTAGAGGTTAGAGTTATCCGATATTCACATTTCAGGAGAAGGGAAAACCTCCAACGTTAAGTCATATCGGACGATGATGTTTGAATAAATCCAGGTTTCTAGAGCTTAGCGTTATCCGATATTCATCTTTTAGGATAAGGGAAAACCTCCAACGCTAAGTCATCTGACGATGATGTTTGAATGAATCCAGGTTCCTAGAGCTTAGAGTTATCCAACAACAATATTTCAGGAGAAGGGAAAACCTCCAACGTTAAGTCATATCGGACGATGATGTTCGAATAAATCCAGGTTCCTAGAGCTTAGCGTTATCCGACATTCATCTTTTAGGATAAGGGAAAACCTGCAACGTTAAGTCATCGGACGATGATGTTCAAATGACTCCAGCTTCCATAGAGCTTACAGTTACCTGATATCCATCTTTCAGGATAAATGATGGTCTTTTGAGTTGCTTTGACTGGAGAAACAGGCTTGATTGTTTTATTATTCTTTGTAGTGTAGATTTTGTAACTCTTACTTTTAATGTATTCTACCTATTGAAGTTACTTTCCTATTAGTAAGCCTAAAAATAAAGTCAATTCATCGTAGGCACTCAATCGTGTTTTCTAAGAATACACTCTTTTTGTCAAAGGACCAGAAAATCAATGTTTCCGGCAAAATTTCTTTATTGAATTTTGGAGTGTATTGCATTACTAATTGTTACTATAGGTAAACAATAGGTATACAAAATAAACCTACAACTCTAACTATTTCTACGTGTGTTTACCATCTTTATAGATTACTAAATGGCTACCCGTGATTTTACGTTTGATCCGTAAAACATATGGAAAAAAAATGGTGAGGAAGAAATGAGCAAAGTACCAGACAAGAATGATGCTGTAGGTTCTACTTTGCCTTATCAAAATGCCATTTCTGAAACTTTTGCAAACCTATCGTGTGATATGTTCTCTCTCCTTTCTGTGCTTATCAAATGACAGGCTTCGTGTCATTGATTACATTTCGCGCTTTTTATTCCCATTACCCTTTAGATACTTGCCATTTTATTCTTCCCTTTTATTCTGCATCGCCGTTGGTAATAACTGTAGATAAGATCAAATGTCAACGGCCCAAAGGAAGACATTTCTTTTGTAGAAAAGCCGATAAAGAAAACGCTATTTCTATAATCGCTCTAAGGTAAAAGCAACGGCTATGAAACAGGCATCAAGGAGAGCGCCAATAATGGATAAAGACATTTACAAAATGATATCACACTTTTGGAAAATTCGTAATGTTATCTTAGAAAATAATGCAACAATGTGTAAGGGGATACAGGATCTATTTCCAAAGTTTCTTGTTTTAATTTTAAAAGAATACAGAAGAAGCTAATATAATAGTTTACGTATACAGCTGAAATAAAATTGTAGAATGTTGATTCTAACATACAAAACCGAGCGGTAGGCCTCAGGCGGTTTCGTCTGTGGCTCGCATTCGGGAGGTCCGGGTTCGATTCCCGTGGCCGCATTACCTGTCCCATGGGTTTTTTCAGGTGTTTTCCCGAGTCATAAAGCGAATGCTTGACGGGCTGATTACTCCCCGAATTTCCTGTCCCTGCATTTCATCTCTATTATCATTTCACATCATCTCTCATATGGTAGTCTCTTTCAGGGTAGAAGTGTCTGCGGGTGTCTCGGCGTTGCATGGCAGGATGATATGCTCCTGGTAAACATTTCCTCCTTCGGTGGTACGGTCTCCGGTTTTCGGATCAGCCTAGTGGGCCGTTGCAGGACCACGGTGGGTGGTTTGCCGGTTGTACTGGCCTGCGGGAAAGTACTGGCCTAGTCAATTATATGGACCCTGCCCTCTCCACTATCTTGACTTCTTGGATCGGTCGTCTTCTGTCTCCTCTCCCTCATCCTTCCTCCCAGGAGTGCCCCAACTCTGGGGCATAGGTACAATAGACCAAGTTTGGACCTCCGTGCCGAATCCTCTCCGTAGCATAGTCCAGGCCAGTCCTAACCCGCACATACACATACACATACAACCCCCTACACAGACAGACACACACACACACACACACACACACACACACACACACACACACACACACACACACATACAGACACGCGCGCGCGCAAAATAATACACATGAACCCCGCGGAGAGGAGAGACAGGAATAGAGGTGAGTCTTATGACTTACAAACTTGCAATTGAAAATAAGAACATAAAGTGTTTAAAATATGGAGGGAACACAAGTGGACTGAGATAATGTAGGGTTTTGAGCGATAATCAGTTCTTTGAAAGATCTAAACTAATAGTGTATTCTTATTGGAAAAAGAATAAGTTTTGTAATAGCAAAACAAATTAAAAAGAATATATCGGAAATAGTTCGCCTCACAAAATAATGTATTTCACAAACATTTTGTGTTTTAGAGACATTTAGACATCATGGCAACTCGCAAATAATAATTAGCTGAATCTAATTCTATGCAAAAGTTATTCACCTTCGTTCAAAAGCACGGAGGTAAATAAAAAATTAGATGTTATTCTCCGTGGTCTAGACGTGACATGATAGCCCACATCGGGGTTTCAAACCCGGCGGAAGGTCTGGACTTTTTTGGACCTTAAAATACTTAAATGTCCTCCTTCGAAAGGGGAGGTATAGCGAGTGGTCCCGTGTCGTGGAATAGCGGTACGAAAAAGAACTTTAAGCCAGAAAAACAGGCCTCTGAGCAAAATTAGTCTTTCACTTTTAATACAGAATAGAACGCAGCAAACCACAGCAGTTAATATCGTCCATAAGTAAATACACGATATATAACAAATTAAATGAACAGCATATACCAGTGAAGCTATAATGGAGAAGGTGCTTCGTGATTGTGATACATCAAAATTTGTCGCGATTACTATGAGCAATATAGACTATTACGTTGTTGCAGTAAAATGCAATGTGCAATATACGATAGTAAATACAAAACGTCCTGTGAATGTAAGTTATTGAACTTTTTTAAACTTCTCTACCACATTCGAGTAGATACTGCATAGCACTCAAAAGTGTGATATTCAGATTTCACTGTCTAATGTGTTTGTGCGTGTGCGTATGTGTGTCTATATGTTAGTGTGCCACCCAGGACTTACACTTGGACTGGACTACTTTACAGAGGGTATTCGGCACGGAGGTCTAAACGTGATCTAATGTACCTATGCCCCAAGTGGAGCACCCCCGGGAGGAAGGATGAGGTGAGAGGGGACAGAGGGTGGCCGTTCCAAGCAGCTACGACAGTGCAGAGGGCAGGGTCCCTAAGTTTACAGTTTCTGGGATCGTACTCTAAAGTACAACTCATTTACATGAACTACACAGCTGTTATACACTAAGTGGTAAAACACATTATTACCTACTACAGAATATATATAACCCGTTAAAACAAACAATTTAGGACAGATAGGAAACGTTTTGTGTACTGCAGTCAACCATTTTCTAGATATTCGTCATGTTTTGTTTGAATTTAACAACACTTGCTTTACTCTACTGATAAGCCACTTTTACATATTTTCTAATATCTTGGTCATACTATAATGATGAAAAGTTCGGTTTGGTAGATTTCTTCAAATGCTTATCAATGTAAGTTATTGGTTTAGGGCGGTATCAAGAACATAAAACTAGTAACTTATTTCGGAAAGTTTATATTCAAAGCTCAATTAATCTATTCCGTTTCGGTCAAACATGGACATTAAAGCCCTTATAGAATATGTGCAATTTCGACGCTGCAGCGGAGTTAATTTATATATCCATAAGCAATGAGTGATTATAAAGTATAAAAAGAGGAAGTTATGATCACTACGTAGGCTATTTTTACTTTATACGCCGTGGCCTGGTGATTTGCCTTCTGTGGTATTAAAATCTCAGTATTGAAACGAGATATTATTACCCTGTAGCGTCGAATCTACCTCCCCACTTTTATCCAGCCAAGCCGTAATTATATACTACATGGGGTGTCAGATTTGTATTCGTGAGAGTTTAGACGAAAATTAATTTCTATAATTGTTTAACTTGTTTACCATTTTACCGTGGGAAAATTGATTTCAAATATTTTTGTAATAATTTAATATATTCTCTTATTTCTCTACGTAGGTTTAAATCAAAATAGTTTAGCAGAAATGAATTACTATTGTGCTCAAGTTCGACACAGCTTAAGTGTGGCACACCCAAAAAAAACTTAAAAAGAGTAACAAAATTATGCTACAGATACCACGTCCTGAATATTGTACATTAACTTTCTATATTTAAACAATTTCTTATACGTGTGCGTATATAGCAAAATTAATCCCAGACGTTTAACTAACATTTTCCACGTCCACTAAATATATATTACTCTCTGTCACTCTCTCTCTCTCACTCTGTGTGTGTGTGTGTGTGTGTGTGTGTGTGTGTGTGTGTGTGTGTGTGTGTGTGTGTGTGTGTGTGTGTGTCATCTAGTAATTAGGGATGGTATTGTGTTTAACTAAAAGAAATTTATTCCAAAATTGTCGCGCACTGATATGCTTCGAGGGTCCCATAATCCAAAGATGAGGAAGCAGTTTTAAAAATATACTGCGTGTCAGATTGTTAGTGTGTGTGTGTGTGTGTGTGTGTGTGTGTGTGTGTGTGTGTGTGTGTGTGTGTGATCAGCATAACTCAAAAACGAAACACAGATTAACCGCAAAATTTCGAAATTTAATGCAGCATCCTTAAAGGAAGAAACAGGAAGATTCTGAAGAAAAAAACAGCTCATTCCAAATATTTTTTCATGGAGCATTTTGGAAATTTCGGATTCACCAAAAAGGACTTAACGAATATCATTACAATATCATAAATTCAAAATATTTTCATTACAGATGGAATGAATGTTTATACGTGGTCAATCTAATAAGTCCCACATCTCACATAAAGAAGGCGCCACAAGGCCAGTCTGAAGGATAACATCATAAAGCTTAACTGTATACTAGCTTGTATCCATAGTTACAGGCCAATAGCTTCTTTAGGTTTTGAATGATAGCATTTTAAACAAGACAAGTGCAGAGGCTTCACGAAAATGGAGGATTTGGAAAAACGAGCAGTGAATAAATAATTACATTTGAAAGGCCTAATGCCTAAAGAAATCAAGGACGAAATTGACAGTACATTGAAATACTCTGACCCTTCATAAATAAAAATTAAAATTTGGGTTACAGAGTTTAAAATGAGACATACGAGCACTAGTAATGAGCCTCGCTCTGGACGGCCTATAGAAGTCACAACTCCAGAGAGCATTGTAAAAAAATCATCGCTTATTACTGGAAGACCACAGATTAAAGTTGTTTGAGACAGCAGAGGCTGTAAACATTTCAAGAGAATGTGCAGGTAATATTTCAAGTACTGTTTTGGGCTTTCAAAGGGTTTGTGCAAGATGGGTGCCGCGTATGTTGACACCTTATTATAAGTTGCAAAGAGTCTGTTTCTGTAAAGAATTTGGAGCTCTACATAAAATTTCCAGTGAATTTTTGAGATGACTTATTACCTGATATGATATTTGGATACATCGCTATACTCCAGAAGGTAAATCACAGTTAAAAGAGTGGATTGCTCCAGGTGAACCAACTCAAAAAGGGCAAAGTCAAATTTGTGAGCAAACAAGATTATGGCGAGTATTTTCTGGGATGCACAGGGAATTAATTTTATTGATTATTTAAGAAATGGTGATAGTATCACGGGTGACTACTACGCAAGCTTACTGCAACGTTTGAGTGATGAGGTGAAAAGAAAAAGACATCATTTGGCTAGGAAAATAATCTTGTTTGTTCACGACATTGCTCCGGTTCATTGTTCAGCCATTGCAATGGGGAAAATGTGCGAATTAAGGTTCGAATTGTTTGAACATCCACTCTATTCGCCAGATCTAGCACCCAGTAAATACCACCTGTTCCCGAACCTCAAAAAATTCTTAGAGGATGAAGAGTTCACAGCAACGAAGTAATTGATGCGGTAAACAGCTATTTTGATGATTATAATAAATCGCACTACAGAGATGGTTAAATTAGATTAAAGCACCGATATTCCTAGAGATTCTGTTGAGAAATACAGAGGCCCAGAACTTATCAGCCGACCCTCGTAGTTTTTTGGGCTGTTCTTAGAAGATCTCTTTATTTTGGGTAAATTTTGCACTTCTAGTAAAACTTACAAAGTGGAAAAAGTCTTATAAGGCAAAAAATGTAGGTTTGAATAAAACACAGTTTGTAAGAAAAGCTCTCGTAGATAGACTAAATGTACATCTTCAGTTATCTGGAATAATCAAAGTTCTCTATTTGTAGGATCACCTATGTAATAATTGGTAAACCATAACATATGGAAAAGATGTTATCACAAAAAATGTATATCTTGTTGAAGCAAGCAATTTAGTACGTATATGAAATAAATTTTTTGCTGAGTAAACGATTACTGAGATATTCATGCTGTTTGTCGGAATTTTCCAAAACCGATAGGCTTCTCTCAAACTGAATGTCACTCACGTGCAATGACCTGGATATGCAAAACAGAATGGAGGTTCAAACACAGCATATTGAGACGAGTTTCTTGAAGATCTGACAATCGCTTAAAACCATATCCGCCTACCACGGGTAATTTGCATATGAATAGAAAAAACTCACGTGATTCCAATACATTAGAATTGTGTAATAATTTATGTTTTAGTTTTAAGAAACGCCAAAACAAATATTGTGGTACAATATGGAAATCATATATTTGTGGAGTACTATGATTTCCTAAGTTATCTCAAGTATATGGTAGATAAAGCAAATAAGAGGTCTTAAGCGTACACTATATCTGCACAGCTTACTAGGTTCCGCTATTTAATACGTCAATTGCTCCCTGACAGGCTTATTTAATTTTACCCTCGGATTTGTGGTTTGTAACAAATTTTCATGTTCTAATTCCACGGAAACCCACCCCAGAAGATCCAGGAAAATAATGTACCCACAATCCTGTGTCAAAGCTGTTAGGTCTTTAATTGGGAGCAGATACTGTTGAAATGACGGAATTTCTGCCGCATTACTTTGAAGGGTCAGGTTACGATAAACGAAATCCTTTATTTTATATCTGAGCCGTACAGCGATTTTATATGCCTTTCACTAAATTCTTTGCACATCATTTTTATATTTATATTAAGTCCCATTCTTACCATCCATCTGCTGCAGATTTTGGTGAACGCCCGTCGACAGAGTCGCACTCCAGTGAATACCATTTTCTTTAAACAAACAAACATGTCCTTAATATTCCTCACATGCTCGCGCAGTTTATGTACGAAGATTCGTATATCAGATAGGATTTCACTTTATATAAATATAGAGAGAAATAGATCTCCTTTAATTGAAGACAGCACAGAGGTGTCTTTGAAGAGCCATCCTTCTCCGAGGACAAGGAGCCTTCAAAGTTTTGGCATTCCGGGACCCTGGCCCTTACCGACATTATGATGAATTTATAATAATAGACGGTGGGTAGATGGTGCTTTATTTTTTATGAATTATCACAAGTTGTAGAATGAAAGAGAGGATATGTTTATTATATGACACTGTTGGGTTATGTTAGGCCTAAGGTGAGTCTGGGACGCTTGTAGGTTTCCCCGGAGTCAATGTCATGTTCCACGAGACCTCGAATAAGTTGATTGAAGCTATAAGGAAGACGGGAATAGTATTTATGAGAGGTTGAGGATATAGTCATTTAATTTGGGAAATTATAGGTATGATGTATATTCAAAATGTTTTCATTGCGGAGGGAATAGATGTTTCTAACACATATTAAACTGATTTAACAAAACTTATCTTTCAGTTTTTTAAATAAGTTGTTAAGTACTGATAACAGTACATATAACACTGAATAACTTAAACACTAACTGTTGTATTTATTTAGTAATAAGACACATTGTATAGAATCACACATACAAAAGGATACAATAAGTATGGTGAGGTGAAGCCAACCATTTTAAGCAGTGCAACATGATAATAATATAAACAAAAGACTGTCAATTGTTCACAATAAAACAGGCTACACATCATGTCCTTGAGAGTGAATGCTTTTACTTGCCAACACTAACTCAAATAAACAGTAAAATAAGGTTAGATTTGCTGAGTACACTAATGAGCGTATAAACAATACGCCATATTGTGTTTTATTGCATACACTAAGATATAGCAGATACCTATTTATTATATCAAATAACAATACAGCCATGACTACCGAGCAGTTCTTAAATCATAGGAAGTCGTGTCTCTTTTCTTCGTTGTGACCAAAGAGTATGAATTAAATATGAAAACAAAAGAATATCGTAAACCAATAACTTTATAGCCAACATAACTCCAATTGTGACTCCAAACTTCGGGGGTTTCATATTCATTAGCACGAGGTCTAGTTCCGGTTCCCTGGCCATAAATGTTCGAATATCCTGGTATCATTATATCCTTTCCTTCTTCGGTTAATTGTAACGAACTATCCTTCCCAGCATTTTCGGTATGTATTAGTTGAAATAAGTGATTTGAAATTTAGAGTTGTTCCATGATCCTGATTATGGACTGTATATGCAAAATTAAAGCAAGTCGTGTCAAACATGTTGTCGTTTACGCAGTTTTAAACACCTGAATAGTGAATATTACACAAATCTTCATTTCCAACACATCAATAGATATCCATATAAACGTAAGTGGTGAACCCGTCGGCAAATAACGTTAAACATGTACTCAAATGTCAACACAAGGAAGCCAAATGAAACTAACCTTCCAAATGGTACAACAGATGCTATTTCCAGAGTGACACAAATAACCATAAGAGTAGTAAGCAAACTGCTGGCGTTGTGGAAAGAAATGTCAAGGTATTGTTTTTAGAAGTAGAATCATAATTCTTAACTGCTGGAAGTAACTCAGAAAAAACAAAATGCCACTATGTTCTTGGTGCACTACACAGTGAAGTAGCCGATCTTATAACTGACTTCAACGACCGACCCACTAAATTATATGGAAGTGACACATAACATAAATCTGACACAGCAAGTGAAGAAAGCAGAAATTGAAGCCAATATTTTAAAATGTATCACCTTAGAAACAATTAACACTATGTACCCTAAAAGCGACTGGCTGCTGGAGTGTACTGCAAGCTCTTTTCATTCTATAAGTCAACCGGAAAACGAAAACAAATTTCGATGGAGAAATAGAGGCAATATATATTGCACTTTCTAAATGGATCCCAATAGGAAAAACTAAAAATTACAATCCCTCTTGGAATACAGAAATATCAAAGTTAAAAAAAGAAAGGTACATAGCAAGGAAAAAGAACAGAATTGTCCAATAACCCAACAGATACACAGGAATGGCGAAGAAAGGCAGCAAAATGTAAAAAAGAAATTCATATTGCCAAAAAAAAGCTTTCAGTGAATTTATTGAAAAAGCTGATTATAGAAAAGATGCAAAAAATTATACAGATATATAAGTAAAATTAACTGTCAGGAAGAAACAAGGAAACAACCTCTCAAACTAAATGGGAAAACACTTATTTCAAATGGCTCTATTTCTGAAGCCTTTAATAAGTATTACAGCTCTCAGCATAAACTTTCCTCTGAAGCAAAAAGAAAACAAAGACAGATTAAAAAAGATCTCAATAAATTTAAAAAGTGTCCAGAAAAAACAAACGATATATTCGGCAAATAATTCACCATAAGGGAACTAAATCATGTCATCCATGAGTTGAAAGATAAAAAGTCTCCTGGACCAGATAAAATACATGCTTAATTTCTGAAACACCTAGGATAAAAGGGAAGAAAGGTACTACTGAAATTATTTAATATACCATGGGCCTCTACTGTACCTACAGAATGGAAAAAAATAATTATTACTATTCTAAAAAGGCAAAGCACCCGAAAAAATAAATAACTACAGACCAATTTCCTTAACAAGTGGCATTGCAAAAACAGCAGAACGTATGATTTCAGCAAGGCTAAATTGGTTCTTAGAAATAATAACATATTAACAACTGCTCAAACAGGCTTCAGATAACACTTATCTACAATTCAACTACCCCAAGATGTCAAAGAATCTTTCAACAAAAGTCAAGATACGCTGTCAGTTTTCATTGATTTTGAAAAAGCATACGAGTCAGTATGGAGGCATAAACTTCTTGAGAAACTTCCAGAACCAGGCATTCAAGATAATATGTTAAATTGGATCACTCAGTTTCTCTCTCAACGTTTCTGTGCTACAAAATATAATGACAGTACATCCAAATTCCAACAAATAAAAATGGACCTACCACAAGGTGCAGTACTGAGTACAACCTTGTTCAACATCTACATCAATGATCTTCCCGCGGTTGTATCAAACACAGAAATAAAGACAGCACTTTTTGCAGATGGCACGATTATGTGGACATCTTCCCCATAAATAGAAAAATCCAAAACTTCAATGGAAAAGGCTCTGATACTGTTGGAAAAGTTGACTGACAAAAATTTGCTGAAAATAAATACTGACAAAACAACATTCCACATATTTATCTCAAAAAGAAAATCTCTAAACTAAATCTGCAATTCAAGAAAACAAACCTGAAACAAACATATGAAATCAAATGTTTAGGAACAATTTTTTATTCAAACTTATCTTGCAGACATCATATTGAAGCAGTAGTTAACAAATCAACAAAAACTTTCAATTTTGAAAAGATTAGCTGGAGTCAAGTGGTGCAGTAATCGGGAGACACTGAACACCACATACAAAACATTCATCAAGCCAAAACTTCTTTATAATGCAGAGTTAATAATTACAGTAAACAGTTCTAACATAAATCACCTAGAAGTATGCCAAAACCAGGCTCTGCGACTAATAACCGGTGCAGCAAACTCAACTCCAATCACGGCAATGCAAGCCTTAATTCGCAACTATCCAATACATCTAGCTTTAGAGGAGCAGGCACTAATACAACATGAAAAAATGTTGCGGTTAAAAACAACAAAATGTGAGAAAAGATTACTACAACCAATCAAGATGAAAACACAAACAAGTTTCCTACACAAAGTTATGGAGTTAAAAACAGATCTGAATCTTCCTAACTCTAAAGAAAATATTTCAATCAAAGAAAACCCACTAACCTTTGAACCAATTAATATTCAATTAGATTTAGAACAAATAGTTACAAAATCTGAAACTTCCAAACCTGTACTAAAAGCACTAGCATTAGAAACTGTGAACAATAGATACCCACCTGAAGAATGATTACATATTTACACAGATGGATCTAACTTGGACAACAACTCAGGAGCAGGAACTAAGTGTGCACTGTTCTCATTCTATTAACCAGCAGGATACCACACAAAAAATTTTGATGCAGAAGTAACGGCTATTCATATTTCACTCCAACACCTTCTATACAGAATAGATAAATTCAAAAATGCTCTCATATCTTCTGATTCTAAAGCAGCATTATATGCAATAAGTTCATATAAAATGAGGTCAATCCAAATTAAATAATGTCACAAAATGATACAACAACTTCAAAAAACACAGAAAAGGATTATATTACAGTGGATACCTGCACATTGTGGAATTGCTGGAAATGAATCAGCTGATTTCCTTGCCAATAAGGTGCAAATTTAATTCAGAACAAAAGAAAAACGTACCCTTTACATCCATAAAAAGATTAATCAAAAGAAAAAAGAAAAACAAACAAAAACAATCAATATCTAACAAAGCCAAAGATAAAAATGGAACATTTTAATTAAAAATCCAGAAATTATTCCAGAAATCCCACGTAAAGCTGCAGTAGCACATTTTAGATTACTTACGGAACATGATTATTTGGCCAAACACTTACACAGAATAGGAATTTATACAAGTCAAAATTGTCCTCTGTAAATTAAAGGTATAAATCATATAGAACCTGAAAAAATAATAATTTTATAATATTTAAATAAATTAAAATAATAATTGTTTTTTAAATAATAGATGATGATTAATTCAAAATGTATTGTTTTTAATTTCTTTAATATATTTAATTAATATTGATTTTTTTTTTGTTGGACAAATTTCAACAAAGAAGAGGAAATGACTGAAGAACATCTTTTAGCCTGTGAAGCCCTACCTGCACGACCCACTACACAGAAATATTGGAGAGCAACAGAGCTAATGGCTTCATTGCCAAAGCCTAGCATTTGAAAACAACAACATATTGCACTTTCTCAACTATGTTTAAGAACAGATACATTTAAACAAGTAGTTTTATTTTTTTATTCAAGTTCGGCAATTCAAGCAATAACAAATACTAAATATGCAGTAAATTCAAAAGTAATTTAAATTAGGAATCTCCTTGCAAAATTAAAGCGTTTGGGTAGTCGCATAGCCTTCCAATGGATCCGCTCCCTTATTTGGGTAAAGAAGAATGAAGAAACAAATTACTTGGCAAAAATAGGTTTCAAAATCATAAATTGCAAGACAAGACCCTTATCTTTCCATTTACCAAAGCTCAAAATTAAATTTTCGTTCAAATCGGAAAGATCAGACGCAATGAATAAAATTGTGCATTTAAAACAGTGGATGGATCTACTCCCAGAGCAATACCAGAGCTACCACGGAGTGAACCTGTGCACGCATCCCGGAGGACAACGCGACATCATTGACTGGCAGAGCATCCCCATCGAATGAAGATTTTTCCTACACCCGTGTAGTGTGAATGTGGTCATGGACTGCGAGCACCTTGGGATATGCACTGCACTCAAAAATTACAGGAATAAACCGAGTGGACAATTATATTGGGAGGTTAGAAGAAAATGGAAATGTTTCCAAGTGTATAGAGGATTAGAATAAATAAATAAATATCTGACTTCCTCACAAAATCAATGTCTGATATTCCCTACTCAGATCTTAAAAAGCGCCGTCCAATCAAAGAATTTGAGTAATCGGAAGAATAAAGGGCAAAGAAAGTCTTTACAGAAGTAGGACTAGCTGATACAAAACCTTCTGCACTGCTCCAAGTGTTAATATCTCTGGCCGGAGATAAGGTATCTACTGAATATTTACGTACAATTTTCCTGCAGAGATTACCCACGAATGTTAGAGCCATTCTAGCATCTAGTAAAGATGAGCTAGGTGCTGTAGCAGCTATGACCGATAAAATTATAGAAATAAGCATTTCTGGCAGTGCATTTCTTTGTCACACTTCAAGCTCATCTTAATATTAGAGCAATGATTCAAGTGACCGGTTTTCTAAGTTAGAAAAGCAGTTTGCAGCGCTCACAAATTCAATTAAGGATTTAGAGACCCTTAAGCGGTATGGTAGTAGGTTACAGACTCCAAGCAAAATAACATGTAATATTTTCTGATACCATTACAAATGCTAAGAAGTGCACGTTGAAAATATAACACTACATTATCGGAAAATGCCTAGGCTCATCACTGGATGCGACAGGTTATGAATGCCATAAATCAAGTCCCCTTTTTATATATGACAAAACCTCAGGGTTAAGACTTCTTGTTGATTCAGGTGCTGCTATTTCTGTGTTACCGCCTACACCCAAAAATGCTAAATCTCTCAGAGCGTGTTCTTTATGCAGCTAATGGTTCAAGTACTCAAACATTTGGAGAAAAACTATTGAAATTAGACCTTGGGCTACGGGGAATATTTACTTCGCCTTTTGTAATAGCAAATGAACAGCAACCACTATTAGGTGCTGACCTTCTACAATATTTCGGTCTTCTAGTGGACATAAAAGCCAAATACCTACTAGATAGCAATACCTTTCTTAATACAAAACGTAAAAGCTGCACCGTAACAAACGCATCTATCTTCATCATCTCCCAGCAGCAAAAATATTCAGACATTATTTCTGAATTTCCAAATCTTCTCAGAAGTATTCCAGACTTCAAGGCACTTATGTGTAAAACTCAGCATTCAATAATCACTAACGGGCACCTATTTCAGAATAAGCAAGACGCTTGGCTCCAGTGAAGCTTGGTGCAGTCAAACTATAAATAAAAAAAATGATAAGTCTAGGTATATGTGGACCTTCAAAAATTTGCTGTTCCAATCCTTTACTCGTAGTTCCCAAGAAATGTGTTTCATGGAGGCCATGTGGGCATTACCGTGCATTCAACGCAATTACTGTTCCTGATCACTACCCAGTACTTAATTTGCAAGAATATCAACTATTAATTGGATGGCAAAACGATCTACAGCAGGATTGACCTTGTAAGGGCTTTTCACCACATCATAATTGCAGAAGAAGATGTTCCGAAAACTGCAATAATCACGCCGTTTGGACTACTTGTATTTTTAAAATTGCCTTTTGATGTACGTACTGCAGCACAATCTTTGCAGAAGTATATGCATTCTGTTGTCAATGGTTTAGATTTTGTGTTTGTAAACGTCAATGATGCTCTAGTTGCTTTCACAGATGAAGAAAAACATGAACTACACTTGTAAATTTTGTTCAAACGTCTTAGTCAACATAACTTGAATATAAATATATCTAAATGTATACTTGGTGAGACTGAATTTCCATTTTCAAGTTTTATGGTTTCCAGCAAAGGAATTTTACCATTGCCAGACAGAGTGGATGCTATCCTACATTATCCACTGCCACAGGCAATGGATCAACTTCTTATTTTTCTGGGAATTATTAATTTCCAGCGTCGAATGCTTCCAGATTGAGCAGAATCCCAAAGCATACTTTTCAAGATGTATCGGTCTACTAAAAAGAAACACAAGGCTAAATCAAAATGGTCTACAGAAGCATTACAAACTTTCGAAAAGCTGAAAACAGATTTATGGAATGCAACCAGTTTAGCACAGCCTGCTGACAACTTGAGACTGATACTGATAGTTGACGCTTAAAAGTTTGCCATTGGTGCATCATTACACCAGGTTAGAGATAAGACATTAGAGGCGACTGGTTTTTTTTTTTTTTTTTCAAAAAATTTGAACCCTGGACAAATTACTTTCAGTGCTTACGACCACACGCTTTAGCAGCCTATTTAGGAATAAAATACTTTCAATACATGGTGGAAGGAAGAGATTTCTGCATCTACACAGACCATAAACCTCTCACACTTGCTTTTAAACAGAGAGCAGATAAAGCCTCACCACGTCAACAGAGATATCTGGAATACATTGCTCAATTCTCCACCGACATTCGTTTTATCGAGGGACAAGGGAATAGAGTAGCGGACGCCTATTCACGAATTAGCTCCATTGTCTTACCTAGCAGTATTTCCTTTGAGAAATTTGCCGATTTACAACATGAGGATGAAGAACTAAAAGTTTTACAGCAGTTACTACCATTGTCGGTGAAGCTACAAATTCTAGAGCTACCATGTGGACAAGAGCTTGTAGGTGACAGTTCAAAAGGTAAATTTTGACCATGCATTCCAGAAACATACAGGGAAATAATCTTCCTATCCATTCATGATCTCCCTCATCCTGGCATCAAGGATCCACAAATCTCATCAGAGAACGCTACGTTTGGCTAGCTCTCCGTAGAGAGATTACACAGTGGTCCAGAGCGTGTATAACTTGTCAAAGATGCAAGATATGGAAACACAATGCTATTGTATTAGGAACTTACTATGAAGTTGAAAGCTGTTTCAGTCGTATCAGCATTGATATTGTCAGCCCGTTACCCATTTCTAAAGGATGTAGATACTTAGTGGCCATAATTGACCAATTTTCACCGTGGAAAGAAGCCTGTCCTGTGGAAGCTATAAGCGATGAAAGTGTATCTCTAGTTATAATTTCTTCATGGTTTGCAAGATGTGGAATTCCAAAGAGAATCACCATAGACAGTTACAGACAATTTGAGTCTAGCTTTTTTAATTCGGTTGCCAAAACACTTGGTGTCAGCTACATTAGCACAAAGGCATACCATCCTGTATCGAATGGAAAAATCTAAAGCTGGCACCTCACATTAAAGACAGCTCTCAAATCTCAGATGTCAGATGATCGGGTCGAGATGTTACCAATTGTACTTCTAGGTCTTCCTTCATACATAATACCAGAAGATCAGGTAAGAGCTGTGGAACTTACATATGGCGAAACAATTAGATTATCTGCAGATTTCTTCAGCGAAAGTGAAATCCCACCTAATACGCATATACTAACTGCGCGAGCGTGTGAAGAATATTAAACCTATCAAATCAGGACACCACTCCTTATGGGAGCCTTCTTAGTACAAGGAGTTAACATCATGTACTGTTTTCTTCGTGAGGCACGATTCTGTAAGAAAACCACTACAACCAATTTAGGATGCACTTTTTCTGGTGATGCGACGTTTCGAGAAGCATTTCAAATTCAGCACTCGACGAGGAACACAAACAGTATAGTAGTGGGTAGTGTAAAGCCTTCATTTATGTTCTGTTCCGCTGATTCAGCACCTGATATGAATGTTCGAACTGATACAATAGCTAATGAGTCCTCTCAACAGGGAAACACTGCTATAAATAATACCCCGGTCCTGCAAACTTAAAAAAAATGTATCAGTAAGAACCATCAACTTTCCACAGCCTTTTCAAGAGGCTGTTGTTTGAGGGGTGAAGTAGTTTGTGGCTTGTAAGCCTCCGAAGGTTGGAGTTATCTTGGCTATCCTGAAATTTTCTGTTATTTTTCTCTGTGTTTTTTTTCTTTTTTATTGTTTACCGTTTATGTTTTGTTCTGTATAAGAAAAACTTAAAATTAAACAGATTTGATTAGTAACATAATTCTTTATATTCCATCACATCAAGAGTAATCCAAATAATCATAACTTATTGTTAATTAATATATCCTTCATGAGATATTTATCATTTCATTGTAGATATAAGAAGAGTGCGATGATCAAATATTAAATTACATGTTTTTAGTTTCATATTCCAAGTTCTTTGGATGACGAAGACAAAAAAGTAAACGAATACCCATTTACCATTAAATGCATGTATGACTATGATAAAAACGAACTTAGGAGTTTAAACTACGGAACGACTTTAGGGCCTATTCTCCTGTTGAGTTGCTCCCGAGAGAGAGAGAGAGAGAGAGAGAGAGAGAGAGAGAGAGAGAGAGACAGAGAGAGAGAGAGAGAGAGAGAGAGAGAGAGAGAGAGAGAGAGAGAGAGAGAGGAGTTGGGCTGTAGGATAGGGGAGTGGGGCGACTTGTGGAGAGGCGACAACAACGGCCAAAATCTACACTTACAAACACTCCTATGGATCTCTTTTCTTTAATCATTGGGAGATAGCTAATAATCTTATTCTATAAAGCAGAAAATATTGACAAAAAGCTTTTTTGTGGCGTTGACCATCTCTGAGGTATTCTTAATTACCGCTTCGAATTTTCAAATAATTGATATTATTCTGAAGTGCAAAAAGGAAATTCCTTTTACTTTAGCACCACATACATAGTAGAGATATAAGGCACTGCGTTCCATTTAATATGTATATCAATTTATTACGAGAAAAACAAGTTTTGGTATCCCCTAAGTAAAATTCGTGTTTAGAAAGAGGTCCATACGCGCCAGTGTGTACGCTTGTATATGACCGTTTATTAAGAGCATTACTCGAAAAAAAAAAACTAGATTAAAGACAAACTTCTTGTTTAAACATGCCATTTAAGTTCAGCACTTTCCAAGGATATAATTCGGAATATTTCAAAAGGTCATGCCGCTGAATCATCTTTTATATAGAACATCCTTTAAATATTTTGAGTTTCTCATAAATGGCTCCAATAGATTTAATTTAAACACAATATATTTAAGATCCTTTCAGGAAAAATGACTTTGTCGTTTGCTTTTTGCTGTAATTTTCATGTACTTACTACTTTCCTTGGGATTCGATATCCTGACTATGCAAAGAGATTAGCATGTTAAAGCAATCACATAGCGACCACATCTTAGAAGCTCTATCATTAAAGCCTACTGTATTCTCTTACTCTACATTATAACTGAAAGAAATATGTAACAAAGTAGTTTCGGTTTATGTTCATCTTGATTAACAAGGCGCATATATAAGCCATATGCTGTATATGCTATATGTAGCATTAGTTTTTCTTACTGCTATTAGGTTGTTTCATGTCTCCAGAGCTCTTTTGTGTCCAACTTCAACACAGCAACGATTCATTTCTTTAAAATATTTCGATTTATATTTACTTAGTTAATACCACAAAATTTGTAAATTATTGTCGCCAATATCATTGTTGGTTGAAGCCGCCGCAAAGCCAGCGTTGGGCATGCGTGGGCAGGAAAGAAAGAGACAGACAGTGGTGCGACAGTTTGACGCTTGCATAGAGAGAGAAAGAAATAGAAGGAGAAAGTGACAGAGATATTTGCTACTGAATTGTAGTTGTTAATTGTGTGTGCAACTGTGTAGTAATTGTGAGTGTGTGGACAGTTGAAGTGTAGTGCAGTGAATTCTTTCGTTTGTTTACGTGTGGTGAAGCAACGAGAGACCTTGACGACTGTTGTGTATGTCACGTCATTTTTAGAGGCTGCAAGGGTGTAAAAATTTACTGTTTACTGTAGTAAACATCATTTTAAATTTCAGCAAACAAGACTTTTAATTCTACGGACTCACAAAGTTACATTGTTATCAAAAATTAACGATGGAAATAAATCAGTTTTTCACACTAGCCGAGTATTTCTAAACACTATGCTCTCAGTAGCACTAGTTTTGTTCCAACTATCCCAAACCACAAAATCTTTTGTGTCCAAATTGATCACAGCACCTATTCATTTCTGCTAAAACATTTGAATTTATACTTACCTACTTAAATAAGCCCAAAATGTTAAATTATTGTCATAAGGTGTAAAATGATATTCTTAAATGACAATGGAAAACATGCAAAAAATGTATAGAAATTAATTTAGCAGAATAAAAGTAATCTCGTCTAAACTCTAACGCCCACCTCGGTAGCGTAGATGGTAGCGTGTCTGCCGCACGTTGAAGATATTCCTAGTTCACATCTCGGTCAGGGTGAGTTACGTGGATAAGGTTTTTTTCCGGAGTTTTCCCTTATCCTGAAAGACGAATGTCAGGTAACTCTAAGCTCTATGCATCCTGGTCTCTTTTGAGCATCATTCACCCATTGCATTCATCATCCGATATGACTTAATGTTGGAGGACGTAAATTACTACTACAAATATAAACAAATAAAATAAACAATAATGCGTACAAATCTGACATTTCCTGTAGTATATAAGTACGTCTTGGCTGGCTAAAGAGACCGGAGGTCCGGCTACAGGTTAACAATACCTATATTGAGAACAGAGCTTTTCAGCTCACAGAGAGCAAATCACCAGAACACAGTGTATGAGGTAGCACCAACCCATGTAGTGACCATGAACTCCCTTTTTTCTGTTCTACCACCAGTCACTACTTTTTTATATAAGTATAAATTAATTAGTTCGGGCGCAAGGTTGAAACATTACACATGCTACACGTTTCGTGTTTTACTGAAATGCATTGCAAACTATGTATATTAGCTTTGAATTGAAACTTTCTAAAATAATGTATTATTTTAAGGCACTTATCACTGCCCATTGCACTTGCACTTTCTCAACTATGTTTAAGAACAGGTTCATTTAAAAGAGCAGTTTTATTTTTTGATTCAAGTTCGGCAATTCAAGCAATAACAAATACTAAATATGAAATAAATTCAAAAGTAATTTAAATTAGCAGTCTCCTTGCAAAATTAAAGCGTTTGGGTAGTCGCATAGCCTTCCAATGGATCCGCTCCCTTATTTGGGTAAAGGAGAATGAAGAAACAAATACTTGGCAGAAAAAGGTTTCAAAATCATAAATTGCAAGAAAAGACCCTAATCTTTCCATTTACCAAAGCTCAAAATTAAATCTTCGTTCAAATCGGAAAGATCAGACGCAGTAAATAAAATTGTGCATGTAAAACAGTGGATGGATCTACTCCCAGAGCAATACCAGAGCTACCACGCAGTGAACCTGTGCACGCATCCCGGAGGACAACGCGACATCATTGTCTGGCAGAGCATCTCCATCGAATGAAGATTTTTTCTACACCCAACTGCATGCTGTGTAGTGTGAATGTGGTCATGGACTGGGAGCACCTTGGGATATGCACTGCACTCAAAAATTACAGGAATAAACCGAGTGGACAATTATATTGTGAGGCTAGAAGACAAATGGATTACAAATTATGTGTATTAAATTTTAATTGAAACTTTTAAAAATTATGTATTATTTTAATCCACTTATCACTGCCCTACACCTAAATGTTACAGTAATAAATATTTCAATAATATTACGGGAATATTCGTTCATATTTCATCATCTTGCGACTGGTTCAACGTTAAATGTATGACCAACAGATCGTAAAAAAATCGGATAACGACTTCATATTTGAGTAAACTTTAAGTAATGTTAAATTAAGGAAAATAACGATGAATATCTTGAAAATTATATCATGTCTGCCCTGCGTTCAGGAGGTTCTGAGTTCGTATCTGGGTCAGGGTGAGTTACCACAATAAGGTTTTTCGGGGGGGTTGCTTATCCTAAAATACAGATGTCGGATAACTCTAAGCTCTATGTACCTTGGGCTCATGTGGGCATCATTTCAACCATTTCATTCATCGTCCGATATTACTTAACATTGTAGGATGTAAATTAAAAAAATAATCTAAACAAAATGGTTAATGGCGTTACATACAAAAATTTGCATTTATCATAAATTGTAACCTAATCGCAGTCTACAAATTTTGTTTAGTAACTCTTCGTATATCTCTTATAGTATATTGGTTGTGCAGGTCACACAGAGTGAAGAGCCCACAAAGTTCAAAATATTGTATCGTTTGTCATAAACCTAATTTAAGTATGCGTTATTGTATTGAAATTTGTTACCCCATTTTTTTAAAAACATATGTATAATTTTTCTAAAAGTGTTCCATGTAGGGGCAAGCCCAGGATGACAGGCGCGCACACACACATACAAATATACGTAATTTTTATAATAATGTCTTTTCGGATACAGAAGACACTAAAAGTAATATTTCCAGTGAACGCTGATATGGAAACTTTCAGTGCTCAGTTATATTCACATGACATTTTCTATTCATTACCCATACATCGTATGGCTTCTAGAAATTATACTTCCACAATTATAATAATCTATACTCTTCGCATTAATCTAGAACAAATTTTGAAAGTATGTAAATCTCATGTGCGACTATTATGAAACATACTCTTTATTGAAATTCCAAAGATTTATATTTTTCATTTAATTTGTATTGAAATTAGCTTTTAATTTATAGACTCTATTTCACTATTATGGTTCTCTTGTTTTCCATTTCATATTGGGCGTGAAAGACACTACTACTAAACGTGTCTTTTCGGATACAGAAGACACTAAAAGTAATATTTCCAGTGAACGCTGATATCGAAACTTTCAGTGCTCAGTTATATTCACATGACCTTTCCTATTCATTACCCATACATCGTATGGCTTCTAGAAATTATACTTCCACAATTATAATAATAAGACACGTTTTTAAGTTTTCTCGGAGACCTCTTTATCTACTTAATGTTCTTTAGCGTGCCGTAAATCTACAATATTGGACAGTCCGCTTAACTGCCAAGGATTTTTATTAATTCCGTTCAATTCCATTGCCTTCGCTGGGTTTGGACCCGTGACCTCTGAAATTAGAGGTTAGGATGTTACCCCAAGATCATATAATAAAGTGGCAATATAGTAAGGTGATTCGAGACAAACCTCCTCAAAACACATTTTTGTGAAACACGATTTTTGAATTTTATGCAATGATCCGCTTCCAACATATTCCTTGTTATTTGCACTTTACTCCAATAACAGTAAGCCATTGGTTTATTTATATCATGACCATTCAAACAAAACTAAGTTCAAAGTTTTGACTATCGCTCAAAGCCACAAATTAAGATATTCCCCCTGTATTCCCCCCAAATTTTTAATAGAAAGATTTTGTTAAGATGTGACATTTTATATGCTTATTTTCAGCAATGAAGTTGTACGTTTGCTACTCATAATCTCTCCGTCTCTCTTTCCCCACGTGTGTATATATATATATATATATATATATATATATATATATATATATATATATATATATATATATATATATATATATATGTGTGTGTGTGTGTGTGTGTGTGCGTCAAATATAGCCATTAAAGAAATAGCATTTTCTTTATCGGTTTTCTCTGATTTAAATGTTTTCCTTTATTTGGGTTTGTGACATATGACATTATCCACAGTTATTACCAACAGTGCTGGGTAAGAAATGAGAAGAATAAAATGGCAAGTATCTGGAGGATACATTGAATAAAAAGGGTAAAATATAATCATTGACAAGAAGTGTTTCATTTGATAACCACAGAAACGAGACAATATATCACACAAATGATTTGCGAAAGTTTCCGAAATGGCGTGTTGATAAAATAAATTAAAATCTACTGCATCATTCTTGTGGTCCTGTATCTTTCTCTTCTCTTCTTCACACTGTCTCTTCCATATGTTTTGTTTTCCAGATCAAACACAATATAATGTGTAACCATTTAATATTCTATAAAGCTGGTAAACATACCGAGAAATAATTATTCCTATGGCATTTTTACTTTATATTCTGTTTACCTATAGCAAGAAAAAGTACTGCATACCACTTCGGAGTTCAATACCGAAATTTTGGTGGAACTAGAAATTTTGGTCGAACTAGAGATTTTGGTGCTCTCACACTAAAAAGGAAGCAATTTTAGTAAACGATACGTGTGTACATATTTGTATTTCTGTACGTTGTTGTTGTTTGTGTCATAAACTTGAATTACCACGAGAAAAAATAGAACGTATGACACTTAGACACAAGACAAGTATTTGAAAACTCAAATCAACAAGTAACATCTCCGAAATCGTTAACATTTTTGTTTCAAATAAACAGCGTGCTTTAACGAGATCCACGTTTTTTGTAGAGCATTCTTGAGGTTTACGGGCCAAAAGTTTGTCATCAGGCCGCGCCAAGGCCGAGTGGTTAGACCATTTGACTCTCACCAAGGCGGCCCGGGTTCGATCCCAAGCGACCGAAAAGTGAGGTATGCGGTGGACAACTTGGAGCTAGGGTGGGTTTTCTCCGGGACCTCCGGTTTCATTCCGTTCGTTTACTTCCCTCACTCTCATTCCGGGACCAGGCTGATGAACCTTCCCTGGATTACTCTCTGATCTATAGTTGCGGTTCCCTCAAACGACACCTAAAATGTCATAAGGGAACTCTATCCTATACCAAGAGAAAGAGAAGAAAATGCCATCGGAATGGAGATATTTCCGGATGCTATTTCTATAAAATTATAGCTACACATTTATATCTCATACAGATGACATAAACGTAGGATATTTAATCAAAATGACTGGAGCCGTGTTTTGATAAATTCAATCATGATATTTTCTCTATCTTAAGGGCAGATTTTACTGGCGGATTTTCTTGAATATCTTCCTGTTCCTTCCATAGAAGACGCTGAACTGAAACACGAAGTGTGGAGTTAACCAGCTTTTGTTTTTGAAATGTGCTGTTTATAAACACACGTACACACATAGGCATATATGCCGGCGTGAGTGGACATTTTTCTAAACATTATTTTTCTGTAAAAACTTGACTTCGAATATTTAGGTGGAATGCAAATCCTTTTCTTTCTACTATGTATGTGGTAGAAAAACTACAAAATAATCGCGATTTGCAGCTGACAAAACTATTAACTATGGAAAGGTAGAATCAGACTGAAAAATTCAGAGCCATAGCCGGGATTTGAACCAGGCTCTAATGTTATATCGGAACGTTGGCCATAGTAGCTCAATGGTTAGAGCGGCTGGACGGAGTGGTTCAAATCCCGGCTATGGCATTGAATTTTTCAGTCTGAGTCTACCTTTCCATACTTTAGCTTACACATGGCCAGTGCGAAAGAACAATTTATTTCCATTAAAATTATTAACTGATTGAAAATGCATAGCAATAATAAGGAATATCTCAAGCTATAGTTAATGCAACAAGGAATTATATGTGAAATGTATTTTGTGCTTTAAAGTGATTTATCTTTTTGTGCTGTTAGATTCTTTTCTATCTCTTATCATTGAAACAAAAATAATTCATAATAAAGTGCACTTAATCGAATAATTGCAGAAAATTCAAGATTTACATTTTTCATTTACATTTACATTTTTTAATCAAAACTGTATAAGGATTTCTGGGATAATAAAAATTCTGAAAACATTGTCCATGTAAATTGGAGTTTGTAGTGTGTGGTTTTGTTGAAAATCCTCCTGTATTATCTTTGAATGATATTGAATTGAAATACCAATTTGGCTATTTAACTGGCCTTCCTTAATAGTTATGCTACCAAGTAAAAACTATAATGCATATATGCTTTTCAAAAGCAAAATCTTTTATCCCTGTTTTTCAATCCAGGAAGCCCCAAAATATTGTTACCAGTAAAATTTCTACATAGAATTTTTGTATGACACTACAACTTTTGTACTTTCTATAGGAAATAAATTACGAAGTTAAAAAAATTAAAAAGTAACTTTAGTAATAACTGTTCTCCAGAGCATAATGACTCCATTATTTGTTAGAAAGCTAGCTCGAAATACAGGTTTAGAGGCTCCCTGAATAAAAAGGGTTAAAACGCCCCTGTATATGTCATTTGTATGACACATAAAATGTATAGCATGGGTTTTGCGGGAATAGTGTCTGAAGACATCTTCATTCTGAATAAGTTTTATATGGCCGGTAAAACTCGCGTATACTACTTATCGAAAATGGGGATCTAGTCAAAGCTAGTTGGTTATATTAAACAAAAATGTTGCAATAATATTGAGCATTTCGTAGACGTTGTTTATTACTGACTTGAATTTTCAAATACTACTCTTTTTTTTCAAGTGGTAAGTGGCTATTCTTTTTTCTTCCTCTTTGTCTCGTGGTTATACAAACTTCAGACGCACACTTGCACACACAAACACACATGCGCATGCACGGATTTTTTTTTCTAAAAATGTTCTTTTTTAAAGTCAGAGAGTCTCTAAATCTTTATTTATGCTTCCTTGTTATTCCATATCCTTGTGTTAGATAAGATCAGCCCAACACTAAATAAAAGAAAGCATTTCTTTTATCGAAAACTGATAAAGAAAATGCTATTTCTATAATCATTCTAATGTAAGAGCAACTATTATGGAACAGGCATCAAGGAGAGCGGCAATGATGAATAAATACATGTACGAAATGACATCACGGGAACGTAAACTTCGTAATGCTATCTCAGAAAATAATGCAACAGTCTAAAAAGGAAATACAAGATGTATTTCCTAAGCTACTTGTTTTTCAATGGCAATGGACTGCAGAAATAGGTCATATACACGCTGAAACAAAATTGCAAAAGGTGCCTTTTAACATACATCTGTTTGTCATATGACAAACACATAGATACACACAAGCTGGCGTGGAGAGAGAGAGCGAGAGAGAGAGAGAGAGAGAGAGAGAGAGAGAGAGAGAATGGGACTTGTGTCCTATAACTTATAAACATACAACTTCACGACTGAAAATGATTATAAAATGCTATATCTTAATAAACATTTTGTGTTTAAAACGTTTATTCTGACCTTATGCATTCCAGGGCCAAGCTAAATACCTCCGCGGTAGTATGAAGATGGGAATGTCCCGCGTTCGGTTCCCGTTGTCGCAACACTCTGACCTTGAATTTTCCGTGTTTATCCGTGGTCTGTAAGCGCATGCCAGGGCTGTTTCTCATTTATCACAATTTCCTTTGCATCACTTCCGTTACATTCCGCACCTTTCTCGTCCTTCAGGAGTGTTTCTAGTTTCGGTAGTGCCAGACAGATGGCGCAGGTGCTTGTTGGAAGGAAAAGGAATTCCCGTGGATTCTAGAGGGTTGCTTGGTTGACGAGTCATTCATCGCCCTCTCAAAGCAGCTGCAGCAGCAATACGGTCTCTCAGCCTGGAACTTTTAGGGACTTCCACATGTTCCTGTACTCTGTAGTCTCCTGTGGTGTCTTCACTTATTCCCTTCATCCTGAGGGATGGTAGGCACAATGGATCCACGTAGGATGCAATGCATGAGTTGTCCCTCTGTGTTGTATAACCTAAGCATTTCAAATGGAGTTTCTTGAGCCCCTTAGTTATTGAAGCATATAACCTGCTTTCCTCTTTTTTGAAAGCAGTTGTGTTATATATTGACCATAAAACATGAAAGTTGTAATTATTTGCATTTAAAGTATTAAAATGGAATTTAAGGTTGATAATTATTTTACTGCGAAAGTTTCCAAAGCAAATCACTTGAATATTTCCTTACACATTTGGAATATTTTCCAGTTAAATTAAAATACAGTTCAATTAAACACATATGGAATTAACTGCAAATAAATAAGGGTGTGGTTAGAGTAGTTATTTTATCTAATTGTATTGACAGAGGTTAGGTACAACCACCTATCCATTCTGTGAAGTAGTCATATTCATATTCATTCCTTTGTAGATTATAATTATTCTTGCTTTCAATGGTAGGTATGATCATATAATGGTTAAGATGGGTGCATATCAAGTGAAATGCCGTTTATCGAAAACACAATATAAACTATAGATCATTCAGTGATTACTGCTTATTGGTTAATTGTATTTTCTCTCTTCTGCTGTTTATAAGTTCTTTGTACCTTTAATTACTGTTACAGGTCAGTATGCCTCAGTTGTCGTTAATAATACATTTGTTACCAAAGAAGACGAAGTAGTATAGTTATCTACACATTAATAGGTTTCTCTTAAATAGGTTACAGGAATTTTTATAAAATATTATTTGGTTTGTTAATGACGCTGTCATTTGCCAGAATCACATCAGCGGCGACAGTGTTACAGAATTTTGTCCTGCGTAGATTCTTTTACATCCCAGTACATCTACTGACTAAGGGCTATAAAATATAAGAGCACTTAGAAACCATTGTTCTGGACCGAATTTGAAGCCACGATTTAGAGATCGGTAGACCACTGCAGGCACACAGAATACAATTACACTGATGTAGTAAATAATGCTATGATATAACCAAATCAAACCGTCTGTAACTTATACAGAGAAGAATCATTTCAGTGTCTGGAAACACTCTTTTAGTTTTCCAACTAAGCTCTTTGGCAATAAATTATCGAAGGGAGACTAAAAACTAATTAAAAGTTATAAGTAATTTTCAAAGCACTCTTCTCATAATTTTACATTAAAGAAGTGCAAACAGTTGCGATAAAATTTCACTGACAAGGTGTAAACAGTAATGCCATGGCGTTATGATTACTGAATTTCCTAAAATTCTTGTCATGCGTATGCTATGTAGCCTTATAACAATTTTCGGTGTTAAGGTTAAGTTTATTATCTAGTTCACAATTCGTGGTCAAAAAGATACAACGCTTATGAAAATGAGAAAATTAGCTGTTCCATGCAGTTGTCAAACGATAAAATTTCAGGGACAAAATACAAACACTAAAGTCATGGCACTGTGACTTTTTAATTTATAATATTTTATGATTCTTGATCTGGGGGCGCCGGGGTAGCGCGGTGGTTTCGTTCGCGGCTCCCGTTCTAAGGGTCCCGAGTTCGATTCCCGGCTCTGGGGTTGGCGATTTTAAGTCGGCCCTATCCACGCCTTCACCTCTGTCTAGCACATGTGAAGTATCCCCTATGCCCAACGTGGTTCGGAGTCCACGGTAAAAACTGTAGGTCCTCTCACCTCACCGCCATCTTCACTATCACCCTATCATCGGAGGTAATGGACACCGCCCTCTGGGTGCCTCCACCTGAGAAATGGGTCCGGTCATCACTTGGTGGGGTGAGGTTACCCCGAAGGCCAAGGTTGCCATGTGGGGAGTGTTAGTAACTAACTAACTGATTCTTGATCTAAATAGTCTGTGTAAATATACTCAATATTGAAATTATGTTTGTTATCTATATTATCATTAGTGGCCAAAAAAGTTTACACTGCTGTAAATGAGACAGAAAAACAGCTTCATGTTGTCAAGTTAATAGAGACGACAGGAAACATATAACAGACTATAAATGAGCACTATCAAAGTGTAGCTGTCAGCTGGATATTGCTGTTAAAAACCTGAAAAATGTTGACCATATTCTCATAGGCTGAGAAATGGAATTAAACTGGAAGGTACACTGCGGACTTGAAATAAGTTTTTTAAGTATGTTATATATATATAGCTTATATATAAGCTGGAATCTGGAATCTTTCACAGAGTTCTAGAATGTTCGGAAAGCTTAGAGAACTGGACCTTCCAGAATATTGTGGATATGTCTCAATGACGCCTCTGATGTTTACCCTGAGCGAACGAAGTTATCGCCCGGCAAGTCAGTCGGTCGGTTGGTCGACGCCTGCTACAGATAAGTTTGGTCCATATGCACCTCATATAATGAAATAGTAAATGTAAAATAACATTTGGGATCCAAACATTTAGGCCTAAGTTTAGAAAATCACCTCGATATTTCCAGTAATGAGAACTGCGGAAACCCCGAAAAACTTATATCCGTGCCTTAAAAACCTCGCTACTCATATAGTTCTGCTTTTTAGTATTTTCACCGTTGCATATCCCTGCTTTATTAATAAAATAAAATTTACTTCTGCAAAAAAAAATCTGGGTTTTTTTTTCAATTTTCGACAATTCTCATAGGCTGAGTGATGTAATTAAACTGGAAGGTACAGTGCGGACTTGAAATAAGTTTTCCCCCAAATTTGTTGACATGAAACTCGTGTAAATTAACCCGTTGGCTCCCCTTAAATGGATGCTGCCTTTAAAAGCATGGCAAACTTGGCGCTGAGAATCCCATGCACTACCAATATTTGGCCACAGTAACCCTTCACTTCCTGATTTCAAGAAGGTCGGTTATCTCTGAGCCCTATAGCGATAAATCACCGTGAGCTGGTACATAGCAATTATTGTACCACAACGGATTATTTTTGTGTGCGTGACACGGCGTTTTATTCTGCACGCAACCTTGCTAAGCATGCAACCCATGCATCTAATTCATTAAGGTTTCTGAACCAACTCCAACAATCCTACCAACCTTTGGCCGCCTTCGAAGACGTTTTAAAATGGGCTGGTAATTTTTCGCGGCTTAACAAATGCCAGTCTTTGATGATCAATGGCGATCCAATTATGTAAGAACATCTTTGAAGAACGAGGATCGGTTTGAAAAAAGAGATGAAATACAGTATATTTTACTTTCAAAATTCCCCAATGCATCTAATGTATATGCTTAGCATATTGTTTCATGCACAATATTAAATATAGATTGGGTACCTACTAGAAAATGACTGTCAAGTTGGGTTAGATTAGTTTTACTAGGGGTGGGTTATAAAAGTCCCTGCCCTCGATCATTACTGATCCAAAGTGCACCGCTATGTGTTTCTAGCCTTTCAGAATACCTTCATCCCTTCTAAAGAGGACTAGCTATCTTGTTCAGATTTTAAAGCAGTTGCATACACCCTTGATTACACTGTTTAACCCTTAGACTTGCAAGTGCCTTACAGTCATACAATAGATGACTTGCAAACATCTGTTAAACATTCTTCGTTAATCGAAACGACTATGTAGTATATATTTGGTTTTATATCTTCCCATGGTGCTATTAATACCTAATATTTTTATATAAGTTAATCTTGATGACTTTACTACTGAGACCGCTATGTTTAAGGGGATGCAGCACCTAAAACCCCAAATCCAGCAATTTTCAACCAATCTTGCTGAAATTTTTACCACTTAGTAAATTATTCTTACTAAATTATGCACTTAGCTGCATAATGGACACAGAATTCAAAATTTGATTTTTATATCTTCAATAGTTTTTGAGTAATTAATTTGCGAAATTCAAAATTTGGGCAAAATTCAAAACGCTCCACGTGATGAACATTTTCAATCTTTTAATTTTTCTATTTCTAAAAATATTCAGATGATTGTGAAGGAAAGATCTATCATATAATTTTTTATGCTGCCTTTAGTTCCAGAGGGATAAAAAAGTGGATATGGAGCAAACAAAGAAGCCAAAACATGATTAAACCTTTGATTTTATATTTCAATAACTTTAAAAATATAATAAATATTAAAAATTCATATGATAGAAACCTTTTTTTGCTTTCTAAGAACATGTGTTGAAAAGTTTAGAGTGACTGAATCAAAACTGCATCGTGTGGAACATTTTGAATGGCAAAAAATGTTGAAAAAACTATAACTGAGTAAATCTAATTTTAAAATTCAAAACAGTTTCCTTCTCAGCTACATGCCTGGAAGCAGACTAAACCCCTCCAGATAGATAAGTTGGACCCTCCTGCCTCTTATTTCTCTCTTCGCAGCAGTTTTCTTCAATTTTAGTTTCCTTCTGGGTGTTTTAGAAGTTACCTTCGCAGAAATTGCTGAATGTAGTAAGCGTAATTGGCCCTTCCCTTGGCTAATTTTTAAAGATGCTGGTGAAATCTGTGTCCATTATGTCTGACTGCTGCTTAAGTGAGGCAGAATAACCAAAATTGATTTCGCTGATGGTTGATGTCACAGCAACCTAAAGTCTCTTCTTTGAAACAAATATTTCTTTTGGGCAATTATTCCATAACATGTTATGTAAACTTTCCTTTGCATTTTGTGTATTACCCAATGTACATCTCGTTAGGAATACATCTGATGCCAGCCTTTGGTACACAGGCATTAGTTTTCTTACCACATCAGGCCTAAAGTATGTTCCCATTGTTGTGTTATGTTTAGGTGTTTCTTCTCGTGTATCGTTTAGTCTATTCATGATACTGACTATGTACAGAGTCAACAAAAGGTCAGTTGTTTCAAGGAATGTTTTACCTATAACCTATATAACAGTTATATACACGTTTTGATGTATGAAATACCTTTATAAATGTTAAATGACACACTAAACCTCATCAATTATACACAAACAGTGTGTAGTTTAACGAGAAACACAAGAAAATCAAGACCAAGTAAGAAACTCACACAAAAACAAAATATGAACAATACTATTTGATTTCATTGTTTGTAGCCAGTGTTTTGTTTCCATGGTGCCACATACTGTAAGAAATAACCATCATACCAACACACAAAATTCCACCAGAAACTTTGCCCGCTAATTTCAAATGTGCCTATTAATTTAGTGCATTCAATCGAACTCAAATGACAGAATTCTGTGACTCTAAGGGCCGGCATGCACGTGCGCACGCGCATTTAAATTGTCATGTGAAGGTATTTAAATACCTCAAACCCATAAATTTATTTGGATTACGATACTGTAAGGTTCAAAGTATTTTATTAGCTCAAAAACAAAAGAATTATTTTTTCTCATATTTTTAGCCAATTACGGTGCTGCATTCCCTTAAAAGATGTTAGTGTGTTTGTGAGTCACTTGCAAGTCTAAGGGTAAAACAGGTACGATAAAATAATATTGAAAGTACTGATAATATAAAAATACAATAATAAAAGATGTAGATGTGTCCCTCATTTTTATAAGATTAATATAGCAATTTTAGAATTATCTAAAGCTCAGAAGAATCAGTATAAGTTGAATGAGTGGCTAGAGCTTCACAAACAAGTTCAGGTGTTATTTTAAGCATTTTTAATTCAAGCCATAAAGAGCATGGCTTGGTGAGATTAATTTTATCAAATAGTATCAATAATCCAACAGGTTTTCGTTGATCTAAATAAATCACTCAAAAATAGTATAACACAATCCACTTGCTGCAAGTATGTAGTACAGAAAGTAACAGGAAAGTATAGATACAGGAAAAATGTAAATTCTAAAATTCAATTATAAAGAGGATTATATTCCATACTTGCAATAATATAAATACAAATAGTTAGCGACTTTAATATGGTTCATGCATATATATGCATTAAAATAGGCAAATCACCCATTAGGTTATGTTATCAGTACTGAGTGCAGGAAGTTTGATTTTCCACCATGACAGCAACAATAGGAAGTGGAGAAAAATATGTGTTTAAAAATTAATATTTTC
This sequence comes from Mantis religiosa, assembly GCA_030765055.1. Classification (NCBI taxonomy): domain Eukaryota; kingdom Metazoa; phylum Arthropoda; class Insecta; order Mantodea; family Mantidae; genus Mantis; species Mantis religiosa. Next base: position 238,928,593 of record CM060948.1, on the reverse strand, counting down.
CAACTATATGCTAACTGCTCTAAGATTTAATCCATTGTGTATCGGGCACCTTATATTTCTCTTAAGCAACCCTTATGGAACTCTTCTTTAGGCTTATACTGTACAAATTAGTTTTATTACGTGTTATTTAGTCAAATTTTATCGCTAATAAAGGAGTATTTATACTTCCATTTTAATTAGCAAATGTGAACAATACATATTTGAATATTTTTATGTTTTTCATGCCTCATTTTAATTAAACTTTCTTAGAGATAAAATGTGTCAATACAGTCTGCCCTTCAATATTAATTCAAGGGTACTCAATAAACGGTTTATATATATTTCTCTGAGTTTGGCTAACCTTAAGAAAATTTGTATGATGAGATAAGCTGCCATTTTAGTTTGTTACATCAAAACTGGAACTACAGATAGGAACCCATGCAGACCACTGTGGAAAAAGAACTGTACTGTTATTTATTCTAAGGTAGAGCTAGAGGTAGATTAGGTAACGAAGGAAGACCGCAATTGGATCTTTTGTACATATGGACGACGTAAGCGGCAGAAACGCGCAGTTACCTAACAATTACTAGGTTGATCACCGGTTGTCGGAGCTCTGTGGTGACGGTTCACATTGCCGGAGGTTGGCTCAGAGATCCACTCCGGCAGAAACTGGGCAGAGTTCGACACAGCAGTGGAGGCTCAAACGCCAGCCTCTGGAGGAGCCGAGAAGATATTCCAAATCGCAGGCCTCTACACCATCTGCCAGCCATCAACCGACAAAGAGCTCCATAGCCATCATATAATACGACAGAGAGATGGAAATGGGGGAGCCTTGCCTCCAGGGAAAACTACGAAAAAGTGCATTGTGAGAGGGTATTTTTTTTTCTCGAAATTTACGTTTTCCAACGTTAAGTCATATCGGAAGATGAATGAAATGGGTGAAATGATGTTCATATTAGTTTGGGGTCAATGATGCTTAGAGTTACTCGACATTTGTCGTCATCGTCAGAGTGGGCTGCCAAATGCGAGCCTCATGCTTTATCATGGATCCATCGCGCTTGGTTTATTCTTATTTATGCTGGAATCTTTTTAAGATATGTTTTATTGACATTTGCTAAGATCTCTCTCTCTCTCTCTCTCTCTCTCTCTCTCTCTCTCTCTCTCTCTCTCTCTCTCTCTCTCTCTCTCTCTCTCTCTCTCTCTCTCTCTCTCTCTCTCTCTCTCTCTCTCTCTCTCTCTCTCTCTCTCTCTCTCTCTCCCTCGTGATAAAATTATGATTAAACAATTTTTGCAAGTAACCGCTCAATGGCATGAATCATATCTAATCACAATATTAGAAATTGACATGCTAAAATAAAACGCATTACCTTTAAACTTTTAAGTGCCATATCTCATTGAATATATTACAGAAACATTACAATGTATAAACTAACTTCCTTAAAACTTGTTTGATTTGAAAATCAAATCGGTTAATGACACGATGCTTTTTATTAAATCTTCACATTGCTATATCTCGGAATGACAGCAAAAATAATCATTTGTTTTTCTGTCGCTTCTAAGTTATTCTATTGCCCTATGCAGAAGCTTTCATTCTAACCAGCTAATTATTTATCTTAAAAGCAACAAAGCTGTGATTTATAGTTTAATCCCTATAAAGAAGATTTGTTTTTAAAATGAGCTAACCTTAACACAACCGTGAAATGTGCACTAAATTAAAGTAACTTATACAACTGTTTTCCCCTTCAAATTAAGAAATGTTCATCATCAATAAAAGCTTAACTCTTTTGAAATAATCGCCTAGGAATTTTAAAGACAACGTCCTGTATATTCAGTATTGTATACTGTGGTAAATCTCTTAATGTTGGTAGCACAATTTAGTAGTTTCCACAGCACGAATATTCGTAATGATAATTTCCAAAATATGTCCAGTAATAAACACAACTAATTTTCAATAACGTGTAATCCGTGATAAGAGAAACAGCTGTTCAATTTTAATAGTCATTAAAAGCATCACTTTCCGATTCATCTACAAAAGCAGAGATGATGCAACCGGGAAAAGAACCCCTGGTATATGCCTGGCATGTTTCCCATCTGGGTGTGTTTATTTGTAATTACTTCTTAATGGGAACAGAACAGATGTCGAAAGTGTCGCTGGAATTCTACACTAACAATGTTTGCTTTCAAAATAGAATATCCAGCATATGTTTCTGTAATTTATGTAACTCATATGTTCTAATCATTCCAACAATGAAGCCATGAAGAATGAGCCCCCCATCGAAATGTGTGTAGATCCGCATATAAAGTTCTACTTTTCGGAACGTTGAATCACTGGCACAACATTGCATTTATTTTACCAACTTTAAAAAAGTATCCGATAAACTACATTCATACGTCTTTCGCTAACCAAACTTCTGCTCACTAATATAAATGCTTATTTTTCCATGTATTACATATTAATCAAATAAAGGTTTGTATAAATGGCTATACAGTAAAATCTCTCTAAAACGGAACGCGATCGTTCCGGCATTTATTTTACGTTTACACAGGTTTCCGTCTTACAGAGTTTTGTGTTTTGTGGTAGTGTAGATGGTAGCATGTCTGCCTCACGTTCAAGAGGTCCCGAGTTCGAATGTTGGTCAGGGTGAGCTACTTAGATAAGGTTTCGCCGAGGTTTTCCCTTGTCCTTCAAGACGAATTTTGGGTAACTCTAAGCTCCATGGGCTCTGGACTCATTTGAGCATCATTTCACCCAATTCATTTACCGTCAGATATGACTTAACGTTGGAGGACGCAAATTACAACAACAACAACAACAACCATACACAGCATTCAAAACAATGTTATGGTGATGTTTCAAACTCTCGAGTCATCCATTGGAAGCTCTGAAATTGCCGCTGCTTAATTTTCTTGCTGTCCCTAAAGCTTGAGTCTGAATCAAAGTTCCAGAAATGGGAACAAACCGCTCGAACACAGCACGATTTAGCTCGTCATACTCTAAACTTTATATGCGTTTCACATGCCCTACTATTCCCTTTAACCACAAGTCTTGAAGTTTTATTTTGTTTTTCAACAGCTATGCAGGTATATATGTATAAGGGCGCTCAACTACGGCGGTCATCAGCGCCCTTTAAAAAACTAGTCATGGCAAAAGCCAGATATAAAACTTTCTAAAAACTATACAAGTATAACAAAACCTATTAAAAGTACACGTACATAGAAAACATCAATCAAAACCTGCTAAAAATTTCGTTCACTAAATCCTAAACTCTAAACTAGACAAGAATCTAAAAACCTTCTCCACGCACGGCCTACACGTGGATGGGCCTGTTGACTGTCTCCCTCAACCACGAAGAGGAGCCCACACGATGGAGACTGTTGTCTCGGGACCCCGAGTGCGCCAAACCCGTACCTACCGAAGTAGGCCCCTGGGGGGTTGTTTTTCAACATTTCATAAATCTGAGTTTTCCCCAATTTAAACAGCACAGTTAATATTTTAGCTGGACTTTTCTTCTTTTCGTGTTCTTCAATAACCTTAATGTTTCCTCCAATGACAATGTCTTACGTTTAGGACTCATTTTATAAAATTTGCGTACACACAGACTATGTTTCTAAAACTCACCACAGTTCACAGCTTTCTTCCATTCGTACTTGATCACTTGTAAGACGACACTGAGAATGAACACACTGCAAAACAGTTGTACTCTTACCATGTGTGTTGTAAGAGAGTTGAGAGAGCTAATGGTTTGTTTTCCCTTTTCCTAGAAGCATTACAGACAGTTTATAACTTTATGGTCCATGGAACTTCGATGCAAGCACAGTCGCCCTGAAAATTATTACTATTTTTAAAATACATATGTTGTAACCCATTACACGTAAAGTAAACTGTTTTAATCGGGCTATTGAGGAAAAAGGTTTCCGAAAAATATTTCCGTTTTCGCGTTAGGCAGTTTTCCGGCTTAGAGTATAATATTACATGGGAAAGAACTTTTTCGTTTTTCCAGATTTCCGGCACATAAAGGGTCCGTTTTAGTCATATTTTACTGTGTTACATATTTCCTTACAAGGAAAGGCAGAATAAAACAGGCAAAAGCGAGTCAAAAGTTTTAAGAGGTTTTCGCTATATTCGACTTTGAAATTTTGTTCTCAAGGAATTCCATTTGAGATAACTATTTGAACATACAAACTAAAAACAAGGGATGTCAACAACCCTATTATATAATTTGACATTAACTAAGTAATTGATGGAAATTAATCATTTCTGCACACTAGCCGTATATAGGCTAAGGCTTTTAATATATAGAGTCAACATGAAAAGTTCAATGCCATACGGCTAGTGTGGAGAAATGATTAATTTCCATCAATTAACTAAAATAATAATAGTTAAATGATGAAGCCTGGGACTTAAGTACTTACGATATTAAGTCGCCACAAACGGTGTATCTCGTATGCGAGAGCCCCTAGTGGTCTACCGGGCAAATATATGAGTCAAATGAGGAATTTAATGTCAGGACGGCACGTTGGCCATGATAGCTCAAAGGTTAAGAGTGACTGGACAGAAACCAGGAGATCCGTGGTTCAAATCCCGGCTATGGTATTGAATTTTTCATGTTGACTCTATCTATTGACATTAACTGTTTACTGTAACGATATCTGCATTTTTGTGCAGTAAGATTTATTTACCAACTATGCCAAGGTGATTCAGAATGAAGAGGACTTACGAGGTTATTCTCAGAAAGTTCAAGATATACCTTTCAGTTTTCGAGAAAATGTTTAAATATGTTAGGGCTATTTTAATCAAAATCGTTTAAGCCATTTTAAAGAAAATTTAAAATTTCGAAAAACGTTCCATATAAGAGGTAGTTTGGGCTGGGAGGATTTTCTTGAAAAAACTTTCTGTTGCCTCTGTGGAAGATTCTGAGTTTAAATAAGAGGTTTGATAATTGAATTACTTGCTATTTTTTAGATATGCTGCTCAGAGGCACACGCACCTAGGAACATATTACACACAAACACACGCATACACACACGCAAAGGAACTCTTTCTAAAATATCTTTCGTGTGCTTTAAAGCCCTCAAAACATTCATTTACGGTGAAATTTCGGAATCTAAGTTTTATATGTAATTTGTAATGTAATATCGAATATTGGATTGCGGAATGACAAAGGGTTTTAAACTATGAGACGAAGTCGGTGTTTTTTGGGATTATTTAACCCATTTAACGCATTTGTATTGCATACTGATATTTCGACGATAGTGAATAGTAGAAATAGTACTTACGTAAATAAAGTGAATAATTAACTAAGAACTGTTGAACATGGTGATGCCAGTAGCAGGATAACCTACATTAACATGGGTTCCAAACTGGTGATCGATAATCCAGATTGGTTATTGCCTTTAAGAAATCAATAAATTCTAGCTGAATTAAAGCATTCAGAAAATTTACAAATAAATATGAAGTAAAGACCCAGGTGAAATTTAAATGAAAAAATATAGCTCTTAAATATGATCGTATTCCATATCTGAAATAGCAAATATGTACATCGAAAGTTTTGAGAATTTAGTATAGTTCATGCATATACATGCAGTAACATAAACATACAAATATCTCACGTTACCGACGTGAATGCAGAAGTTGAACTTTCCATCATGATAGCATGCACGGAACATGAATAAGAATACAATTGTCCAATAGAAAATGTCCCTAACTAACTTTTTACAGAGTAGGGTACCAACGAGGGTCATTTGATAAGTCTAGTAATAGACCAAGAATATTTTATTTTTCGTGAACATCTCACCTTATTTCTCAACATAGTCTCCATTGATGGCTATACACTTGGTCCAGCGATGTTCCAGCATTTTCATCCCGTCGAAAAATTGGGTTTCGTCAAGATCTGCAAAATACTCGTTGACGGTGACCATCACTTCCTCATTTGATGAAAATCTCTTACCACCAAACCAAATTTTGAAATTTAGGAATAGGAAGAAGTCACTTGGGGCTAAGTCTAGTGAATAAGGGGGGTGAGGAACCAATTCAAAGCCCAACTCATGCAGTTTCACCATTACGAGTGCTGATTCTTGCGATGGTGCATTATCCTTGTGAATGAACAGCTTTTGCGTTTCAATTTCGATCTTTTTTCAGTCAAATCATGTTGCAAACGATACATAAGTGGAGCATAATAGACTCCAGTTATGATTCTGTCTTTTTACAAGTACTCTATTATGATTATTCGTTTATAATCCCAAAAATCAGTGGCCATCACCTTACCAGCTGATAAAATGATCCTTGCCTTCTTTGGTACATTTTCTCCAGCCTTTGTCAATTGTTTTGACTGCTGTTTTGACTTTGGTATGTAATGATGGATCCAAGTTTCATCTACAGTAACAAATAGGTGCAAAAAGATCATGCAGATTGCATCGCCAGAGACTCGGTAGAAGTGTTCTTCCGGAGGAGCTTTTAGTCGACTGCGAGCAATCGCTGCACCCATCCTGCAGACACCTTTTTCATTGTCAGTTTTCCATGCAGGATATTGTGCATTCGCTCGGTTAAGATGCCTACAGCCTCAGAAACCTCACGAATTTTGAATCGACGGTCTTGCATGACCATTACGTGAATTTTCTCAATGGTGTCCTGTGTGGTGACCTCAATTGGGCGACTAGATCGCGATTCATTTTCGCTATGCTTCTACGACCACGTTTAAACTCATTAATCTTAAAGTAAATGAATGGCCTTCAATGTTGTTGCACAGTCCGCATGAACTTCATTCAATTTAATTTTGACTTGCGTGGCAGTGCAGCCCTTCAAATGAAAAGGTTAAATAACAGCACGAAACTCTTGTTTTTTGTTGTTATTTTTCATTTTCAATCGCAGCTATCACACTGACCAGTTCAGATGACTGTTAACAATGAAATGTATATTGAAGCACATTCAAATTTTCAGTAGAATCTTTTGAATAATCAAGCTTACCACCCACAAAGTTGAAACAAACAATTTACATCCTTTCATGAAAATCTATCAAACGACCCTCGTAAACTCGATGTTTAAACAGAAACAATAACCCTATTATCCTCAAATCTGAATTGCTTTCCTTTGAACAATATTTTTGGAAAGGTAGTTGGACATTTTTAAATCTTAAAGATAATATTAAACTTGAGTTTCATCATATCACAAAGTGTGTCTACCTCAATTTAAAAAGGTTGCGAGTTCGAATCTCGGCTAGAGTGAGTTACGTATAAAAGGATTTTTCGGGGTTTTCCCTTATCCTGAAGAATGAATGTTGGGTAATTCTAAGCTTTATGGTTTTCGGGCTCATTTGAACATCAGTCCCACCTATTTCATTTCATTCATCGTCAAGTTAAAGGACCATAAACAATATATCTACACATTTTAATAAGTCGTCTGCAGCAACTAATTCAAGAAAATGAAGCGCTTTATTTACAGTAAGTATGTACTACACAATAAATAAAATAATGATTCACTTACATTACAAATCAGAATATTTGATCGACTCACGTCGACAGTTTCAGATACGCGGTGTATTACCAGTCAAAGCGGAATTCAACTGCACCAACGGATTCGAGAGGTGTTTATCTCAGCATTTACATATTTGCATGAGGAGAGAGGATTTAATGCTTAAACAGCAAATTCTTGTTGCTAGAATTCTTGTCATCTCTAAACTATGTGTGCTATTCATAATAATATCATGGTTACTAATACAGCAGGAGTGGAAAACTGTGCAAAACGTTTTAATAGAGTGTTAAAAATAACAGTACGGAATTTCTTTCTATCCTCACAGCAATGTTCCGGTAAATTTTGCGGAAAATTTTGGTGTTAAACTTTCTTCTATATTTAAAAATGCTGCTTTTTCCTGTCCAATGGAAAATTTTTATAGTTAATGACAGTGACATCTTTAAAAGGGTCTCCTAGTGTATTTATCTCAACTTTACCACTTTTTTAACATTTGGGAATTACTCCTTGAAAAAAACAAATAAAAACATTTGCTGAATTTTGGTATTTTGGCATTAGTGCAGAATTTTAATTTTTTAAAAGCATAATAAAATTAATTCAATATATATATATAAACTAATACGTACATGCATGAGGAAAAAGAGGAGAATCGCAGATTAACTATCAGTTTTCCTTCTATGTTTTAAATAAAATTAATAATTAATTTCTGAGCCCTTAATTAGGTATGTTGTGTATGCTGTGTAATCTGTCATATAGTCAAGTGCGGTACATACATTGGAACTTGGAAGCATTAAGCATACATGGATTCCAGGTTTCGCATAATACACACACTGATAACTCTTATGCTGCAATGAAAATTATATTCTAGATTGACGGAGTTAATTTTATAACAGGTCGGGAATGATCACATTAGTCCAAAGTTTGAAATGGGATTTACGTTACAAAAGACTGTTAACATTTTTCCTACTCTAACCTCCTTTTACTGAACTCACAAGACCATTATGTGGGTCTTAGACCCACGTTCTAGTCAGAGGCGAGATGACATCGAGTTTGGGGTGTGTTTCTTTTACAGTACTTTTGACAGACATCATTATGTAATTACAAATAGCTGACATCTTATTTTCTTGTTCCGCCCTGTGTAATGAGCTTTCTTATTCTTGTATTTGATCGCTTACCTAAGACATAATAAACAAGTGAGGATAAGGCAGCACAGAACTGTGTATATTTTAAAAAGCACGGATGGACCAGTATTTCTAAAAAATTATTTTATAAATGTAAAGGGTCAGAAACAATCATGACCTCTCTCGGTTTCATTACCAGTAGTAAAGAAGCCTCCGAAATTTAGTACAAAAACTGGATAGACAGACACATTAAGTTTCTTCGAAAGATGGCATAAATTCACTGTTCGCGTTGCTAAATATAAAGAGGTCCACCTTTCTTTTAGTATTCTTAGGAACTAAAAACACTAACTTAGTACTGAGTTACAAGTGCAGTGCACAGTTATTTTACAGTTTTGCTAAAATTAGGAATGAGTGCATTACCTCAGATATAGACATGGTATCTATATAAAAATTTCAACAACAACAAAATGCTTGAACTATACCATAAACATTGTCAATACTGCTAAATGCAAGTCAACAATATAAATTTACTACATAGCATAGTGAACGAGTAGCCAAACTTCAACACCGATGAAACCGATTAGGTGTAACTATACCAAAGATTAAGTGCAGAGGGGCAGCGAGGTACAAGTCAAAGTAAACCTATGTGAATGCGATGAACCAGCGTTTCATATACACCCTTTGAACAAAACAAAAAAACCGACTCTGGAATCGTATACTTTTCTAAGTCCACGCCGTCTCCACGGCCACTTTCAAATGCTGTCACGGAACGCGTTCCTTTAGCTTCATCCTACTGAATCCTGTCATAGTTATAATAATAATGATGAAAATGTTCCCACATTGTGAATTGTTTCATATGTTTTGTGCATATTCGCATAGGGTATCCTTCCTTTATTCGCACCGCTCGGCTCTCACCAAGGCATCCCGGATTCGATCCCAGATGACCGCAAAGTGAGATTTGTGGACAACACGGCCCTGGGGCGAGTTTTCTCCAGGATATCCGGCTTCCCCCGCCATCTCATTCCACCAGTGCTCCATCTTCATCTCACCCATCAGTGTCACCGCCTGCGGTGCCGCAAATAGTAAAAGTGGGCGTTCAACACTACACATTTCATTTCATTATCCTTTTTTCGCACATTGTAACGTGTGCGAAAAATTGAATTTCCTAAATTTAATGAGTCCCAGTTACTAAAACTGCACTAATAGCCGAGCGGTTATTAGCAAGTATGTAAGAGCTAGACCTCCAAAGGTTCGAATCCCAGATATCATTTTGACTTTTTATTGTAGAAATACGAAATGTGTATTACGCACATTGTAATATAACTTACAATTGCTAAGGTTTACTTGATTTTATGACATTTATGCTCACACATAAAAATTAAACACTCGATTCTGTTTTAAACTAAAATAAATGTTTAATCCTATATGCAAAATCAAACAAAAATTGAAATTAACTTAGTATCGGGTGTGTAAACACTCTGCTTTTATTACTGCCCTCATTGTGTGTGGCATTGAGGAAACTAAATGCTTAGTGAAATTTTCACGAGAGGATACTTCACATTATGTGCCAGCATCATTCATAATAGATGAATGAGTCCGAGTGTTTACACAACCAACATTAAGGCAATTTTCTAATGACATTGCGTTTTTATACGTGAGTATATTATCAAGATATCATTATTTATCTTCTGCAATAAAAACAAAAGTCATTGCTGTTAAAGTAACTATAATAAAAAGAAACACGCACATCGAAGATTCGAACTCAATATGGTCATTTTACGAAAGACCTGCGTTTTACCACGCGGCTACCATGTATACGGCCACGGTACAAGGCAACTCCCTATCTATCTTATAGTTTTGAAATGAAGCCAGAGGGTATTGAAATGAAATTTGTAGTATTTAACGCCCGCTTTTACTACATACGGCAGCGCAGGCGCTGAAACTGATGATACATGAGATGAAGATGGAGCACCGGTGGAATGAGATGGCGGGGGAAACAGGACATTCCGGAGAAAACCCGCCCCAGCACCTTGTTGTCCACCACAAATCTCACTTTGCGGTCCCCCAGGGGCCTACTGCGGTAGGTACGGGAATTGGCGATCCCGGGATCACAAACCAACTCTCGATTGGGTGCCTCTGAGTGGTGAGAGAGCTAATGCCAAACGCCCAAACAAGGTCCACATACGTGTTTGACCCTAATCTAAGTTAAAATAGGTTCATTAAACCAAATTCAGAGTAAAGCCAAAGCAAAGTCAGAGAGAAGCCTGAGTGGAGCCAGAGCAAAGCGAGAGCAAAGCCAGAGCGTAGCCGGAGCCAAGCCAGAACCAAGCCAGAGGTAAGGTACAGAACGAAGTTAGTGTGAGGCCGGAGCGGGACAGGAGCGAGGCCAGAACCTAGCAAGAGCCAAGCCAGAACGAAGACACATCCAAGCAAGGGTATAGTTAAGGACTGTTAGAGTGAAGCCAGAGCGAAGTCAGTGTGGGACCTTAGCGGGTACCGGAGCCTAGCCAGAACTAAGCCAGAGCAAAGCCAGAGTGGAGCCAGAGTGTAGCCAGAGCGAAGTCAGTGTGGGACCTTAGCGGGTACCGGAGCCTAGCCAGAACAAAGCCAGAGCAAAGCCAGAGTGGAGCCAGAGTGTAACCAGAGCGAAGTCAGTGTGGGACCTTAGCGGGTACCGGAGCCTAGCCAGAACTAAGCCAGAGCAAAGCCAGAGTGGAGCCAGAGTGGAGCCAGAGTGTAGCCAGAGCGGAACTTGAGTGGAGCCAGAGCCAAGCCAGAGCGGGACCGGAGTGGTGACCGGAGCCTAGCCAGAGGTAAGGTACAGAACGAAGTTAGTGTGAGGCCGGAGCGGGACAGGAGCGAGGCCAGAACCTAGCAAGAGCCAAGCCAGAACGAAGACACATCCAAGCAAGGGTATAGTTAAGGACTGTTAGAGTGAAGCCAGAGCGAAACCAGAGCGAAGTCAGGGGTTAAAAAAATTAAAAATATAATATATCTTAACATTGTAATAAACCAAAAGAATTAAAATAATCATTCCCATGTGTACGAATTATAGAAACTAAAATATTTTATTTTATAAAAACAAGAACTTGAAATAATTTAATTATAATTCCTTTATTAATAAAAATTGCGACCTTAGCGGGTACCGGAGCCTAGCCAGAACTAAGCCAGAGCAAAGCCAGAGTGTAGCCAGAGTGTAGCCAGAGCGGAACTTGAGCGGAGCCAGAGCCAAGCCAGAGCGGGACCGGAGTGGTGACCGGAGCCTAGCCAGAGCGAAGGCAGAGCGAAGCCAGAGCCAAGCCAGAGCGGGACCGGAGTGGTGACCGGGGCCTAGCCAGAGCGAAGGCAGAGCGAAGCCAGTGTTAAAGGTACAGAATGAAGTGTGAGGCCAGAGCGAAGGCAGAGCGAAGCCAGAGCCAAGCCAGAGCGGGACCGGAGTGGTGACCGGGGCCTAGCCAGAGCGAAGGCAGAGCGAAGCCAGTGTTAAAGGTACAGAATGAAGTGTGAGGCCAGAGCGAAGCCAGAGCGAAGCCAGAGCCAAGCCAGAGCGGGACCGGAGTGGTGACCGGGGCCTAGCCAGAGCGAAGGCAGAGCGAAGCCAGTGTTAAAGGTACAGAATGAAGTGTGAGGCCAGAGCGAAGGCAGAGCCAAGCCAGAGCGGGACCGGAGTGGTGACCGGGGCCTAGCCAGAGCGAAGGCAGAGCGAAGCCAGTGTTAAAGGTACAGAATGAAGTGTGAGGCCAGAGCGAAGGCAGAGCGAAGCCAGAGCCAAGCCAGAGCGGGACCGGAGTGGTGATCGGAGCCTAGCCAGAGCGAAGGCAGAGCGAAGCCAGTGTTAAAGGTACAGAATGAAGTGTGAGGCCAGAGCGAAGGCAGAGCAAAGCCAGAGCCAAGCCAGAGCGGGACCGGAGTGGTGACCGGGGCCTAGCCAGAGCGAAGGCAGAGCGAAGCCAGTGTTAAAGGTACAGAATGAAGTGTGAGGCCAGAGCGAAGCCAGAGCGAAGCCAGAGCCAAGCCAGAGCGGGACCGGAGTGGTGACCGGGGCCTAGCCAGAGCGAAGGCAGAGCGAAGCCAGAGCCAAGCCAGAGCGGGACCGGAGTGGTGACCGGGGCCTAGCCAGAGCGAAGCCAGAGCGAAGCCAGAGCCAAGCCAGAGCGGGACCGGAGTGGTGACCGGGGCCTAGCCAGAGCGAAGCCAGAGCGAAGCCAGAGCCAAGCCAGAGCGGGACCGGAGTGGTGACCGGGGCCTAGCCAGAGCGAAGGCAGAGCGAAGCCAGAGCGGGACCGGAGTGGTGACCGGGGCCTAGCCAGAGCGAAGCCAGAGCCAAGCCAGAGCGGGACCGGAGTGGTGACCGGGGCCTAGCCAGAGCGAAGGCAGAGCGAAGGCAGTGTTAAAGGTACAGAATGAATTGTGAGGCCAGAGCGAAGCCAGAGCCAAGCCAGAGCGGGACCGGAGTGGTGACCGGGGCCTAGCCAGAGCGAAGGCAGAGCGAAGCCAGTGTTAAAGGTACAGAATGAATTGTGAGGCCAGAGCGAAGCCCGAGCGAAGCCTGAGCGAAGCCAGAGCCGGACCGGAGGCCGGCCGGAACCTAGCCAGAGCAAAGCCAGAGCTAAGCCAAAGCAAACTTAGAGGGATTTTAGAATGAAGTCTGAGTGAGGTTATGGTGAAGCGGGAGAGAAGCCAGAACGGAACCAGAGTGAAGCTAGAGCAAAGTGAAGGCAAAGCCACAGCAGAGTCAAAGGAAAGTTAAAGATAAGTTAAGTGAACGGAAGAATTGTAAAGTGAAGTACAGTTTTTGAAAGGGCGCTAATGACCATCGAGTTGAACGCCCCTAAATTTAAATCATCGTCATCATTTTGCCTGGGTAGCCTGGGATCGAACCCGGGTCGCCTTGGTGAGAGCTAAGAGGGCTAACCACTGAGCCACGGCGCGGCCTCCCAGAGGGTATTAAAGCAGGCAGGCTTGTACAACCAATATCTCTTCTATCGTGTTCCTGAAACGGCCCACTAGGCCGGCTCGGAGAACGGAGACTGTCCCACCTTAGGACAAAGGAGGATATCATCCTGCCATGCAGCGCTGAGATACTCTTCGACACTCCTATCCTGAAAGAGACCAACCAGACTAGAGATGATATGAAATGATAATAGAGGATGTAATTAACCTACCTAGCATTGGCCTGGTGACACGGGGAAATCCCCGATAAAACCCATGGTTGAGGTAGGTCGGCCACGAGAATCGAACCCGTACCTCTCGAATGCAGGCCACAGGTGAAACCACCTGAGCCATCCCGCTTGTAAGTTGAGAAGTATAGCATTTCACTCACTAATTCAACATAAATATTTCAGTAGGACAGTAGGAATGCATGTTTTGTGGCCCCCAGGGTCCATAAAGGCACACATTCTGTGTGTATGAGAACAGCAGAACTCAAAAACGAAAGGTATTGGTATTTAATCTCAGCTTGAGAAAGCCATTCGAATGTCATATGCCAAAATTTTAAATCGCCTGATCCTAAGTCTTGCCTTTGTTTGTTGCAAATGAGCAACGAGATTATCTGGTAGTCCTGGAATAGGTCGCAGATTTCCGTCCATAATCAGAAATACAAATTGTCTTATTAGTCAAAGTCTGATAATAGAGAAAACCTTTCTGTTGTTAAGAAAACAAAACTCTTCAGATTGCTTTCAAATTCCTGAGTATCCTACAATATATGTAAATGCAATAACACTCATAAGTGGTAACTGAAAGGACTTGCGGTTATTTTCTCCTTCCTCTTCTCGTGCCCATGCTGCGCGTGAATATGTGGGTGGCAGGAAAAAGCATTCAGCTATTAAAGAGAAGTTGGGGGAGGGGTTGGTTTCAAAGTGGGCCTGAGGCAAAAAGCGTTTTGATTGTTTCGGTGTGTGATTTATGACCTTGCGATTTCCATTCTGTCGACACACAGACGTTCAGGGGGCATTAAACGCAGAAGCACGGGAACTCTGATACCCGCTTTCACCGTTTTATGCTATTTAAGTATTATTCAACTATCAGCTTTTCTTTCGGTATTTATCGGAATATATATTTGTATCAGTATAACTTGAATAAATACTAACAAAGTCCACAATTGTGATGTTACCATCTCTGCCCCCACACCTCTCTCTCTTTATCTCTCTCTCTCCCTCTCATCATAATGTTAAAAATCTCTGTTAGATAAAATAATGCATATGTTATATCGTATAACAAAAAGTAATTCGTTTACTATTTTCTCTCTCTCTACCACGGACCTAGTAAGTAGTGCAAACATTGCAATCCATCAAAGAAATTCGATATAAAGATTTCGCCACAAATACCTGCTTTCGGGCCCTCTGAATCCAACACAAGCATTTTAATAAAGATCATATTTTGTCTGTGCATGTTTCTGTGAACAGTGTAACACAAAAATGAAAGTCAGATAAACATCACACTCAATAGTAAATAAAGGCCGGGGATGTGCGCTCGCGTGCGATAAGGTTAGCTGGACGCAGAGTACGAATTGACGTCAGATGTGCAGCACTTCCATCAAATGTGCAAACAACTGCCACCAGAAGCAAACATCGAAAACGTAACGTAGTATATGATTAATGCGGGTAAAGAAACCCGTGAACTATTTAATAAAATAATACATTTAACTTATCTTGCACATGGACTGCAAGAGTGGCCCAAACTATCCGTTAAGTATTCAGTGATGTGGAGAAGTTTATACGTATCTTCAGGTAAGAAAATAATTCTCAAAGTCACTGCGAGATTTTCAGTATTTCATAATATGGCATCAGCGATTCCTCTCTCACCAAAGCCAATAATTACAAGATAGGGTACTAGAATTAAGGCCGTCACGTATTATGCGGTGGATTATAATGAAATTGTATATGTTATTAGCACTCCATGTGATGCAGATTCATCTGCTATAATAACTGCAAACTTTCTGATATCTCATAAACTATCTGAAAATCTCCAATTCATATACAGCAATTTTGCAGTGCTGTCCAAAGCCATTAAACAATTAGAAACATCGGCGTTAGAAATGTCCAAGAACATAAGCTTAATAGAAGATTTCGCTAATGCAATTAATATGATACCTCTTGTGCCAGTTATCGGAAAGGTAAAAACTAAGTTCCAGAATTTTCTGAACAAAAAATAGTGGTTATCAAGCTGTGAGTTAAAGTTTGAAAATTAATAAGAAGGAAAACATGTTAAATAACAGATTGGAATTCTTTACAAGTGTACCTCTGGTATCGTGTGACGTCGAAAAAAGTTTTTCACTCTTTAAAAGCTGCTTCAGTGATAGGCGTCAAAATTTCACATTAGTAATTTACGAACGTACATTTTAACCCAGTGTAATGCACTCTGTGGCGATATTATAGTTAATAAATACCAGTATGTACAAGCGTTTAAGTGTAATTCTAGAATTCATAGCTTATGATGCTTGTAAGTTGTACTGCAGTGAGGTGGTTGTCATGGTTAGGCTGTACCTACCTGCAGTTGTTTACATGCGCAAGCGGTAACAGTATAGTACATGTGCAGTATACCTATGGAAAAACGCACACACCTCCGGTGTAAATTAACTCCTTGTATATGAGAACTCCTAGTGTTTACCGGAAGAAATTACGAGTCAATTAGAGAATTTAATGTAATTCTTTCTAGCAGCATGATACCATGGTAGATCAGTTATTAATAACAACCGTGGTTAAAATGCCGGCAATTGCATTAGATTTTTCAGTCTGACTCTACCAAAATCACACTTAGCATTAGTTCAATAGCTTCCAAAGATAGGACGTAAGATTTACAAAAGATACTCCTCCTTAAACTTCCATTACTTGAAAAAGATGCCCTTTTTTCCTTAAAATAACTGACGATGTTGTTTGAAAACATGTTTAAGATATTAATCGACAAATAAAATTGCCTATATCCCGTACTCTTTGAATTAGTCTGCAAAGTGCACTGCACCATATACCTATGACTTGCATAACTGATAAATTGTATGAGTTACAAAAAATCTATATTTAAAATGTTAATTTAATCAAGGACCATAATTTACGTGAAATTAAATAAGTTTGTGGCGTTTTCCGCGTGCTTTCTTTCTCGTGACATGTCACTATTTGATTTTCTCGAGATGGTGCCAAAAATGGCGTTTCAAAGCCATCACGTAGCGATAACCTTCTTAAAAGACTGATTATCGCTTTAGCCTAATCTGTTTTTCAAATACCTATAACAATATGTAATATAAGTTTATGTCGATAAATAAGAAGTAGATAGAAGAATAAAATGTTTTAAAATAGTTTAAAAAACAATGAGTAGAAAAAGTCACATATTTCTTTTTCCTGAAAGTAGTGTTTATCACCAGTTCTTAATAGATGCGACACCACAGGTGATCGATACTGGCGATATATGAAATGAAGTTTTAGTTGGAAAGTTTCCCCACGTACATAAGGATATGTATGACTGAAATTTCACTAACAATTTCAAAAAATCACCTTTTCTTCTTTTTAGTCTATAAAACAGTGTAAGCCTTCCTGAATCTAAAGAATGCTTATATAGCATCCGCAAGCCATTTTTAAATGCTCTAATCTAGTTTGAAAGTTACCTGAATGCCAGTGTTTGATATGAATTCCAATTCTTTAACCTGGTTTTCTCGCTATTGAAAATTTCAGCAGTTTTCATCATTTAAGATGCCCCTTGCGTCGCACTCTTAGTATTAGACCAATGAAACTTTCTACACATCTTTATAAAGGCACAGTGAATGGAAACTGCACTGGGTTTATTGTAAGATGCACTGAAGCATACTTTCTTTACTTCAAAACACAAAAATTTCAAATTTTGGGCAAAAGAGTCATATTCATAGGTTTAAACGTTTCTGGAGCCTAAAGTTACTGACACTCAGAGAAACCTAGGGTAAATTCAAAAAATGGGTGTATTGGGAACTTTTTTTTAAAATGTTAGACTAAAATTTAAGTTATTTTGTCTCATGGGAATTTTTAAGTAACGTCACCAACAATAAATAAATTTGACCATATTTTCCAAACTATAAAAGTGAAATTGACAAACTTTGGACTGTATCATATTTGCAATAAGTTACATCTGTGATATAAATCTTAAAAAGCTAGCGTTATTAGTTCAGGATTTCAAATTTTCAGTCATAGGTATCCTTGAGGTACCTATTCAGCATTTATCTGTTATGATAGGCAAGAAAATAGGTAGTGCAATAAGTTCAAAATAGGTACTGGGTAATATGGCCACTAACACTAATGCATTATACGTATTGAAGTAGACTAAATCACTTATTCATTTACCACTCGAAACACAGTTTAACACAGAGGAAAATTAAAGATATGCCAAATAGTTATATCGCATATATGTATTTAATTTATTGAATTACATTCTTGTGTGTGTCTTTTTTAACTTCCTTTAGCCGGTTAGTTCATATCGGACAACAATAAAATGTTGAAATGATGCTCAAATGAGTCCAGGGCTTAGAGTTACTCGATATTCATCTTTCAGGATAAGGGAAACCCCCGGAGAAAGAATTATCCAGATAACTCACCCTTACCGAGATTCGAACTCGAGACCCCTTCAACGTGAGGTAGACACACTAACCTCTTCGCTACAGAGGCGTACTGTTGTGTTATTTCAAGTAAACTTTAAACCTTCTTTATTTAAATTTGTACTCTTAAATTTACTATGTAATTTTACGTCAAACGTAATAATCAATTGATGCATTTAAATAAATTTAGCTTGTGATTTCACTCTGTTCTAAAAATAAATGCATGGCACACAGATATGAGCTATGATTAATTAATAATGTAACATTCGTCTATTATAATCGAAATGAAACTTTTAAAATAATCTTGACTCCCATACTGGAATTTCGAAATCGTCAGTTATCTGTCCTGCTCAGAATAAAACAAAACCAATTATTACGTCCGTGCTATGACCACACGAATGTACATGTTATAGCACATACTTTTCTGAAAATCGTAGGCTTTGCAATTGACCGTTGCCAGCCAATCAAACTTTTTCATTTTGTCTAGCAGCGATCCTGCTGCTACGATGCTGTAACCACACACTTTATTGCAGGTGAAAATAGCTCTATAAAATGAAGGGACAGACATGAAGTAAGTACAAATTAAAGGTCTTAGCTACGGAACCGACAATACTTTAACTTAAACCATTCACATAAAGCTGTTGCCAATTTAACAAAAAGAGATGATTGCTTATATTATTTTAGGAACGTTATATAAATATATAGTGATTAATGCATTTGATTTTCGAAGATAAAATCCTTACTCTCACCTGCAAGAAATAATAGTTTTCTCACGTTTACTACAAAAGGAAAACAGAGGTAACAAACATTCCCACCTCACCCACCCCCAAATAAAATGTTGGCACCCTGGCGTAACTTTGAGTTTAGTTTCTGTAAACCGTGTTGTCGTATGGAATCAGTAGAATCATTACTGCTGTTACTAGGTGTTTCACTAATATAAAATTCTGATTCAAATTCAGCAATTTCAGAATATAAAATACCCCTACTCAGATCTTATTACACTCGTAATTAGGTTGGTATAACTACACTAGTTGGATATCGATTCTCCATACACTGTCACACAAAATTCAACAGACGCACTTTTTTCACTAATCTCTTACTGCTTCATCCACAATCTTATTCTTTACACACTTACACACTCTGTCTGAGACTTGTAAAGTTCCCCGATTGAAACTGAAAAAATGGAAGTGTGGTTTTGCTTAAAAAAAGTGTAGCTGGTTTGATATTTAGAAGTTATTTTTTAGCTGGAAGGTAATTTCAAAGTAAATTTGGAATGAAATGCTCACAACAAACGACGAAACTTCGGGTAGCCTGGAAATTATGCCAATTCATTCTTCTCGGTCACAATTTGACTATACTTGGTTATCCATCTTGATTTGGAAATTATGAACTCTTATTCCTAAATCTACATTTCTTTTTGGAGGGGGGTGTTTCCATTTATATCCTGCGTTTAACTGCAGTGGTCATATCGGCGGCCGTTCTGCTTTGGAACATATCGATGGTGTTAACTCGTAATCGTGGGGTTGTATCATTTGATCACGCATACTCTCATTTATACTTCCAAACTCTGGGGAGGATGGGGAATCATCTTGGTTGGAGAAAAGTCCCCCAACCCCAACCGCGAATCAAACCCGAGACCCCTCGCACAGCAGACAGGTGCCCTAAATCTACATTTGTTGTGTTTAAGTACCCAAAAATGCAACAGGGAGGCGTTTCTAACAGTATAACCATGCAAACGCACACATAAATTGAGAGACAAGTTGCTTAATCATACGATTATTGAACAGTGTTTTTTTTTTTTTTTTTTTTTTTTTTTTTGTAATGTACGTCCTCCAACGTTAAGTCATATCGGACGATGAATGGAATGGGTGAAATGATGCTCAAATGAGCCCGGGGTCCATGGAGCTTAGAGTTACCGACATTCGTATTTCAGGATAAGGGAAAACCCCGGGAAAAACCTTATGCAGGTATCCCACCCTGACCGAGATTCGAACTCGGGACGTCTTGAACGTGAGGCAGACATGCTACCACCACGCTACCGAGTTTCCATATGTCGTTATCGAATATAGAAACTGGGCTTTCGGGTCTTTTGCAGTCATGCTTTAAACATAATCATAAAGGGATATTATTGGTATTTTCTGCAATTTTTTTTTCTTTTGTCAAATAAGTCAAAGTCTAAAACATAGCTCCTTCTGTTACTATCTGCAAGAGTTTACGCTGTTGGTGGTAGATCTTCTTCACGTATTTAGTGTTCAAAGTTACTTGTTTCTGAGTATTAAAACTCCAAGTGCCACTGAAGCAGATTTGTGACAATCTTCCCCACCAAATGTGTAACTACACTTTGCAGCACTTTTAAAGTATTATGGAATCAGCAATAAAACAGTCGAAACAATTGAATAGCTACGAAAAGAACGGTTGAAACAAATATTTACAAATATTGAGTTTCCTTAAAATATCTTTATATAGGTTATATAAAATTTGGTCAAAAGAACGATAACTGTCGACTCTAAAGGCAGAAGTATACCTGAGCTCCACCTTGACACGAGACTGAATTCCTTGTCCATTCTTCACATCGAAGCGACCTCTTTACTGAAGTCTCTTTCAACTATGAAGGTATGATAAACGAGTTAAAGAAATCGTCATAATCTGAACCCAGATTTGGATAGCTTAAAGTGTTTGAAATGGCAAATTCTTTTAAAAATAAAAGAGGATCTAAACCAAGATGTATTTAATTAATTAAAATAAGTGCACAGAATATAATAAATTAACGTATTTGTGGGGAAACTTCTGTAAAATAAGAAAAATTAGGAATAAGAATGAGACAATTTGTAAATTAATTATTTTAAAATATATGCATACTTTATGTTCTAGATAGTGTTGTTATCCTAGACAGCAAGAGATCTTTTTCGTGTCTTTTATGTAGTTGTAGAATAAACAGTATCTAAAAGGCCATAAGTTGTAATTTCTGCAATTGTTTTTTTCTATGTTAGCCAATGTCTAAAGTAAATGGCTAAACACATGGCTCTTTCTTTTACTGTTTACGGGAGTATACGCTGTCAATTTTGGACGTCGTTGGACATTTAATGCTTAAAATTACTGTTTAAGTTGGTTAAAAATAAAACACAAAGGCATTATAAAAGAGAACAACAACAAAATGCCCGTCTCGGTAGCGTAGATGGTTAGCATGTCTGCCTCACGTTCAAGACGTCCCGAGTTCATATCTCGATCAGGGTGAGTTACCTGGATAAGGTTTCTTCCGGGGTTTCCTCTTATTCTAAAAGACGAATGTCGGGTAACTCTAAGCTCCGTGGACCCTGGGCCCACTTGATCATCATTTCACCCATTCCATTCATCGTCCGATATAATTTAAAAAGTTGAAGGACGTAAACTACAAAAAAAAAAACTTGGAAATTCTAACAGTTGAATGTGGACAGCGATGCTCAGTTATTACTTTGGCTAAACACAGGCCTTCTTGAAGCGGACCGTTCATACCACGAGATTCTAGGGCTCAAGATACGAGTTTTCTTTCCTGATTCAAAATAGGAGGAAATGCTTTGGTCAGAAACATAGTGGAATTTAACTTCGACTTCTTGTGCTTCTTGTCTACGATCCATACTATGTTTACAAACTGATACATCAATGGTTACCGCTCATTATATAATCTTAAATTGCGATTTACAGCTAAGCATATGTATTGTGTAAGCTGTTAGCAGATCGCAGTCACATACCAGCAGTAAGTCAATTCTGCCCCAACCGACTCCGATTCTTTAATATAAACTATGAGGTTTTTGCACAATTTTCAGTATTATATATAATATATATGTAGATGTGTGTGTGTGTGTGTGTGTGTGTGTGTGTGTGTGTGTGTGTGTGTGTGTGTGTGTGTGTGTGTGTGTGTGTGTGTGTTTTACGTTATTTATGCGTTTTGCTGCAATGCAGATAACGTATATTTTAAGTGTAAGAAACCAACCTTGTCTAGGAACCATGACAAGGATTTATATACAATAGCAATACCTAGCTATGATGCAACAATTAAAAGGTGACATCTCATCAGAATCCGGGCCCTGATCATATAGAGAGATGTCATTTCATGTTGCAAGTCGTCCCACACGTTGACGTCCTTCACATTATCCAATAATGACTGTTATTTAAGGGCGTATCTGCGTGTGAGTGGCAAAGGACGAACATCTCTTCGAAGGACGTTTGAGAGAGAGAGAGAGAGAGAGAGAGAGAGAGAGAGAGAGAGAGAGAGAGAGAGAGAGAGAAATCCCATAACGGCAGCTACAACGGTGACAACACCCTTCATGATGACGGTGCCAAGTCTGGAGGCTGGGATATCCCACACCACAGCAATAACGTTAATAGAGTCCCTGGAGAATACTCCCATCCATCACCTTCAAGCGGTCTTATACCAAGTCAACAAAGCCATCTTAATTTTTGGTTTTATCTTACCCTTCATTCTATGGATTCTATATTTGCTTCTTACCAGAGATAGAAAAGTCTGACTTAGTGTGTGCACATGGCCTTCTTTTCTCACTCTTCTACAGATTATCCTTACGAAAATTTATTATTATACTATCTCCTCCATGTTAATCCAGATAAAACTGTGTAGAAATTAGTTTATTACATAGTTCCTTATAGGTCCAATGGGATCAGTGGAATAAAGTGGGCTTTAGGTTTACTTAAATCTTTTAAAAGCGGGTTACTATGCGGTGGCTTTGATACTACATTCTCTTTGCATGGCCAGGACATTAATAATAAACAGTAACGTCTGTCTACTTAAGAAATATTTGAACATTCAAACAAATAACGAGAAATACCTCTAAAAATGCATTTGGCATAAATAATTTATTATGTGCTTTAACAAGAAGATGCATTTTTTGTGCGTTCACATTTTGCCCCTCTCTTAGGGTTTACCATTTATGCAAAAGTCATCCAGATGAAAAGGAGATTTAAAAAAATGTAATTCAGGTAAACAGTAGTATTTTACCTAAAAGCTTCCTATCTCATCCTTGAAAGATGTTGAACTGGACCGGACTAGGGTACCTAAGGAGGGAATTCGGCACGGAGGACCAAGCTTGGTCTATTGTACCTATGCTCCAAGTGGTATACCCCTGGGAGGAAGGATGAGGCGAGAGGAAACAGAGGACGGCTGACCCAAGAAGCCACGACAGTGCAGAAGGCAGAGTCCCTACACTTTGCCACTTGGAAACTCCCCGGCAGGCCAATACAACCGGCATCGTCTCCTGCTGGGTCCGGAAATGGCCCCACCAGTCCGAGTTTAGAGACCGGAGACAGTCCTACCGGAGGAGGTAGTTTTACCAAAAGCATGCCATCTTGCCATCCAACGCCGAGACACACCGACACTTCTTCCCTGAAGGTGATAATGGAGTTGAAATGGAGGAGCAGGAAATTCGGGGGTAAACTACCGAGCACACCTGAAATAAAATCTCAATATTGAATTCACTTTTTCCTCTGCTTCTTAGAGCCAAATTCCTGTGTGTGTGTGTGTGTGTGTGTGTGTGTGTGTGTGTGTGTGTGTGTGTGTGTGTGTGTGTGTGTGTGTGTGTGTGTGTGTAATATATGCATGTATGTAATACTACAGATTTAACAGTGAACTTATCCTTCTTCTTCCTTTTTAATAATTGGATACAAGATCCTC
The DNA here is from genome assembly GCA_030765055.1 of Mantis religiosa. Lineage (NCBI taxonomy): Eukaryota > Metazoa > Arthropoda > Insecta > Mantodea > Mantidae > Mantis > Mantis religiosa. The sequence continues at coordinate 238,904,813 of CM060948.1, read as the reverse complement.
ATGAGATAAGGATTTTGCAGTTTATCAGATTTCATGTCCATGTCCTTTTCTTTTTCGCCTGAGAAACATTCAAGTTAATTTAACAATCCAATTTGGGAAAGAATTTACCAGGGCAGTCGTGACCAGCAATTATTTTGAACAAGCCCACAGCGGTTTTCTCAGGAAGACTATACGCTGAAATTTAATCTTTCTTTCCAGCTGTTATTTTACAATTTATCTTCTTCAAATTAAGAAGTTGGCCGACCCTGTGGTCCAGTGGGCAAACCAATCGACTCTCAGTCAAGCGACCAGGGTTCGATACCAGGAGATCCCATGTGAGATTTGTGATGCACGAAGCGGCGTCGAGGCGGGTTTCCTCCGGGTTCTCTGGTTTCCTTCTCCATTCATTCCATCTAATTCTCCGTAATCACCATTTCTTTCATACATAGCACCGTCATTTCGTCTACTTCTTTACCCTGATATCCAATCCTGAATATTCAATCAGATCCAGAGCTCCTCTGCTCCTTGACGGGCATTTGACGCCAGGTACCCACTTGTAGTTCTAGGGAGTATAAGCCCTACATACTAGGCAAGTAAAAGTAAACTGGAAAAAAAATCAGAAGTTGAGTTTCTTTCATACGCTATTGATATATAAGCACGGTTTTGTATGTGATGGGGCTATTGAATCCTAGCATATAAATGTTTGAGGATCCCTTGATATCTCATAGGAATTTGAAAGAATATAGTCAACATTGTTATCATTGGTAGTGCCTAACTTCTATAGCCATCTTTTCTATTCCTTCGATGAACTTTCCGAGTTTCCAACCCATCTGCTCTTAAATTCAAAATTCTTCTAGCCTTTATTATATTTGGTAAGTTTTCCCGCTTTCGTAGGCAGAATTTCCTCTTCAAAATTTAATTTGCTTATATTCCAGAATGCTAAGTCAAGTGCTATCTGTTTCTTTGCACATTTGAAATTTTAGCTTACTATGTTCATTCCTTTTTCCACTTTACGACACATCTCCTGTTCTAAAGCATACTAGTCTTTCACTTCCTATTCTATCACAAATTTCAATCTATTTTCTTCTACCCCAATCATTAATCAATGTTCTATACAGATGTTGTCAGAGGTTACTTAGTGTATCACTATTTACCCCCTCTAGTGTCGTTAGTTTGGTTACGTGGAGTTGGTATTTTGAGCGAATGCATATTTTCACTGTTGGCAACGCTCCAGCTGCCGACGTCACGTCAACCATTCTCGTATCCGCTGTTCTGCAGTTTATCCTAATTTTGTGTGTGTGTAATGAATTCTGTAATTCGTTATCTATATCATATTTTCATAAGCAAATAAACAAATAATCCTAATTGCTCTCAAGTAAATGTGTACTCACCTAATCTCAGTGTAGGTACTTATCGCTTTTTATCTCCATAAAGACGACACAGTGGCTCTGTTATTTCTACATAAACTATTTAAACTATTTTCTCAAAAGGTAGTTTGAGAATAATCAATATCCTTAGATAGTAGTTTTATATGTTTTATTTTCACACTTTTGCTTTAGCACATAACATTCATCAAAACAAGGTGCTAACACTAGTTATTAAATTTGAAATTATGAGTCTCTAAGTCTAATATGGCTAATAATAGAGATAGTCTAATTCAGATATTCGGAATTTAAGTATTTTTGTTTGAAGTGCTTCCTGAACTAATTGCTCTATCAATTCAATCTCACTGATTTCCATTTTTGTTGAAGAGGGTTTAATTAGCCTTCCTCAGCTTGATCATTTCCACCAAAGATAGATCTGTAACTCTCTATGGAATTAAAGTTGAATATTGCCTGTGCGCATTCCATTTTGAGATCCTTCTCTAGAACAAGCAAGTTTTCAAGCGAACGCTCACTGCCTTTATTTCGTCCCAAGGAAGAAATCACAGCTTCTATAGTTGATATAATCAGCTCTCGTGAGTTGGTTAGGGCCATTTTTACCAGTTCTTGGAGCTCCTTTGTCAGAAGATTTGTAGATATTTCTTCTTCGTTTACTATCTGCATTATTTTACGCTGTATTGAAATTTGTTCGTCCAATGCATGTTTGGAATTATTCTCCATTTCGAGAATTAGCTGCCGAATTTGATCCTGCATATTCTCAGTCTTCAAGGATATTTCTTGGTGATAGTCCAGTCTTTGAAGGCGTTTGTAGAAGCATAGATATTACACTTATTATCAGATGGGTAAAAATTATAAAGAACATAAACGTACTAATTCCAACCAACAAAGCTAACTTCATATCACCAAACTTAGCGCAATTTTCGTTACTTGTGAATGAAATTAATAATAATAGAAAAGAACAGTGCACAGTTGTGCATATGATTTGTGAATGAAATATCTTCTACTGGAAAATAAACAAATTAAACAAAACACGCTTTTGTTTGAAGAAAACAATTGACAAATGAAATGTGAAATCTGGCATTAATTAATATGTATTACCATGTCATATTTTTGTGAATTGCTTTTCCTTTCACTTTTAAAATTATATTAAGCAATTCTTTAAGTCTTTAAAACCCCTTTCCTTATTTTAGATATATTGATATGGGTTCTTCGAGTTACTTATTTGCCACTAATTCTTCACGGCTTCATTTGCTCGAATCGGATAGAGATTTGTACACTAAGCCTTCTGTAATAAGACCATTTTTATTACTACATGCTGATAAAAACCCGGCTACCATGGAAGAATAAATTTTAATATATTCAAAACATTTCTTAGTTATTATTTTCAAAGCAGCTTATCTTTCTTCCGTTTTGTAAATAGGTTAGTTTCTGGTATACGCCTACCTTTTTATCTGAAATCAAAAAGTGAAGAAAAGTTAAGTGGAGGTTTCCTTACCAGAACTGAGTGGTAAGATGACATTTATTCAGCGATATTATAAAACGCAGGTTGTTTATTCCGCTTTTTCCATTTATGAATGATTTTACATGTTAAACAACTTACGCTATTGCTCTACATAGGTAAGGATCCTATAAATATCCGAATATAACCCCCTGCATGGGTTATTGACGCATCAAAAATAACACAATCAGTTTATGTGCTAGGCAAGAGGTGAGGATACTATTTTATTTACGTTATCTAACGTTAAGTCATATCGAACAATGAATGAAATGGGTGAAACTATATTAGAGTTTCCAGACATTCATCTTTCAGGGTAAGGGAAACCCCTGAAAAGGAACTTCTCCAGATAACTTACGCTGACCGAGATTCGAACTCGGGACCTCCTAAACATGAGACAGATAACTACATCTACGTTATCGAGGCGGCTGTTAGGATGTGCGTGTATACCATGTATCCGTTTTGTATTCACTCAGTCGCTTCATGGATGCCAGTAATGATTGTTAATTATTTACCTTAGCACCCAATAGTCAATTTGTTGAAAATATGTGCAATATGTGGCATATCGTTTTGTTTTAGAGTAAGGCAAGGTTTTAGAAATACATTAATAAGATAAACAATGCTCTATAACATTACTAGTTGTTCGTTGAAAAAGTTTATGCCTTGATTTCCATTTTCCTCCTTCACCTCCGTGTTAACTCTTTGTACCACATTCTCATCCCGCTATTTTCAAGTTATTTTGTCAACACCTGTCATCCGAAGCGATACAGGACCGTTCTTGTAAGCAATCATGGCCGCTTTGTCACGTGTGGCGCCTTAGGTTTCAAATTCGGTGGTTCGGATTCCTCCAATTATTAGTGGTTTTATTTCCTCTACTACCCCTTGTGAGAAAGGGAAGTACAGTCTGATTTTTAAAAGAAGATACGTGAAGGTCATCAAGCAAGGGACGCAAAGGGTAAGAAGGGAAGGTCTTTGCTATGGTAAGCTAAACAAAGGCTGCCAGATTGTTACACTGGTGAATCACATACTCCTCAGCTCAGTTGTCGCTAGTTGTATGCGCGAAACTGAGTTTGCTTGAGTACTGTAGATAAATGTTAGATTTTAGAACGTGCACCGACTATATGCGGTTCTATGGAGAAATACTTACCGCACTAGTGCAGAAACGTCAACTTAAAATGCATAGCAACAAGAACGGTAAGTATGAAATATCAGTTACACAGTACAGAAATTATTTAAAAGAACTCATATTTGAAGACGCTACAGCACAGTGAATGTGTGAACAACTTATTTCTGTTTTTAAAGTAGGCTAATACAGATTAACTGTGCGTGTTTTTGTTGACGTGAGATAACTCGAATCCTTGTTTATGTCTCGAGTTTTGAGAGAATAAAGAAAGGGGATCTGCTGGACAACATTGCAAGCACCCACGTGGAGAAACAGATGATCTTCACGTATCTTCTTTTAAACATCAGACTGTATTGTGTTTCACCCAGATATGCAATGGTTAGATTTCTCGGTAACATGTATTTTTGAGGCCCCTTAACACAAATAGAGAATACTTTGTAAACACTCTGTATGTAATAGTGCCTGTCTGTCTATGAATTGCTTTTGCGAAAATGTAAAGTGGATTAAACGTCAAACTTGGTATTTAAGTTCAGCATCTTTCGAAAATTCCACCCTAAGGTTTTCATCAAATTATCTCAACCCAAACTGCAAACGTTAACAATTTGTTTGAGAAACCATATGTGTCATAAAGTTTTATGACAAATTATGTGCGTATTTTAAATCTTTTGGGGACCGCCTTTACTGTGATCAACTTTTGTGCAACCGATAAACCCTAAGAAGTAGACAAAATCATATTGTAGCAGAGGTCACCATATATACGAAATACATTTCATGTGGAGAGAATCTTTTGGAGATATTCGTTGTATGTGGTTTATGTTTTGCAATATAACTTTCCCAAATAGCAAGTCCAAACGATATTACTTTCTGTTGTTTTATACGCACTGGCACACAGAATGGAAACTTAATCAGATCACATAACGACACTTCTTAAGAAACTGACCACTATTTAAGGCTACTATATTTACTTTGTTTCCATTGTACTTAGGATACGATAGACTCTTATGGAGGGGATATTGCACTGCGACATGACCGGCTATTGTACCTATGCTCCAAGTGGGGTATCCCTGGGAGCAAGGATTAAATGTAATGTGTAGTGTTTAACGCCCGCTTTTACTACATATGGCACCGCAGGCGATGACATTGATGATTCGTGAGATGAAGATGGAGCACTGGTGGAATGAGATGGCGGGGGAAACCGGAGATCCCGGAGAAAACCCGCCCCAGAGCCGTGTTGTCCACCACAAATCTCACTTTGCGGTCTCCTGGGATCGAACCCGGGCCGCCTTGGTGAGAGCCAAGCGGTCTAACCACTGAGCCACGGCGCGGCCGAGCAAGGATGAGGCGAGAGGAGACAGAGAGTGGCCGACCCAAGGAGTCACGTCACTACAGAGAGCAGGGTGCATACTATTGACTAGTTGGAAACTCCCCGGCAGGCTAGTACAACCGGCATCCCAACCAATCACAGTAGGGGGGGATCCGTCCGCTTCAGTTGCCTTGTTGCGGGCGCTGCTGACCCCGAGCACTCGTGGTACCTCTGACGTTGCTAGAGGAACCTCGGGCCGAACGTTCCAGCCTCTCCCGCGTGGGAGCAGTTCGGATTGGTTAGGCCTCGGGGGGCAGTGGTTCCCGATACCCATGGGAAATTGGGTACCTCCGGCCAGGCTCCGGCCGCCCGGAGGGGGCAGAGGGTTGCCTAAGAAGTCCCGGGTAACTGCCTGCAGAGCGAGAAGTTGGTGTACTAGATCGCCGGCGGCCCCACCGAGGTTATTCGGTAGTCTTCCCTGCGGGGTTGACGTGCGTCAGTGGCGTATCCACTACCACCCTCTGGAGTCACAGGGTGGGCATGACCTAACCGTAATGTCCTTCAAACAAACAGACTGTGGAAAAATAATAAGAGGAGAATACAATCTGGTATTAAAATTAGGCAACAGGTTACAGAATTAATAATCCGAAATTGCTGATGTGTATCCCACCCACTATGGTCCTGAAATGGCCCACCAAGCCGGCCCGGAGACCGATGACCGTCCTACAGAAAGAGGAAGTGTTTACCAGGAGCATACCATCCTTCCACACAGTGCCGATGCCCCCGTTGACACTCCTACCCTAAAAGAGACCACCCGATGACAGATGATATGAACTGAGGACGGAGATGAAATGGAGGGACAGGAAATTCGGGGAATATAATTAACCTGCCCAGAATTCACCTGGCGACCCGGGAAAGCCACTAAAAGACCAAGGGTCAGATAGGCCGGCCACGGCAGTCGAACCCGGCCTCCCGATGCGAGTCACAGACGAAACCGCATGAGCCATGCCGCACTATTACGTACTATTAACGAAGTACGTAATCAAAACTTTTTTTAAAAAAAAAACTTTATCTCGATTCACAGTAATTCAATAGATAAGTAAGATTTTAGAAATAGTTGGTACAGAAGTGTTTAAGTAATATCATGCGAGTAGTTAGAATTTTATTTTACTTTGTTTACTGTCTATAGAAATCTATTCTGCCTAAAAATTCTATAACGTATATTTAGCAAAAAGACATACATTGAGACTACCTGAATACAGAAACAAAACAAATAAGCATTTGACTAGATGTCTCAGCTTTTGTCTGTCTATTTGTCTGTGATTATGTACAAACAACTCCAAAACGGATATTCGGTAAATACAAATATAGTGTTTCAGGTCAGCAGCTTCCAAGGATGCTACAAGATCTTCAAGAAGTTGTCCCAATCCAATGCTACTCTTTATATGGAATATTCTTAGAAAAAAATGATTTACGAAAAATTTTTCTTCGTAATTTTATTGAAAGCACCACATACTTAAGATTTACTTTTTCACCAAATGAAATATATATCTTGAATGCTGCTTTCTGGAAATGTCTTCAAAAGTTGTCTACATTCTGGATCACCTTTGCCTAACTAGTGAAGCATAAGACTAGCCAAAAAAATCACTTAAGTAGTAGGAGAATGACGCTTCTAGACCAGACACCGTAAGTTTAAACCTAGAAACATAATAAGTGATTGGTCTCTGTCAATTACTCAGGTCACTCGCTAAGGTAGGCCGCCTAGGTGACCGCAAAGTGAGATTTGCGGTGAACAACACGGCACTGGGGTGGGTTTTCTCCGGGTTCTCCGGTTTTCCCCGCCATCTCATTCCACCGGTGCTCCATATTTATTTCATGTATCATCAGTGTCACCGCCTGTGGTGTCGCATGTAGTAAAAGTGGGTGCTAAACACTACATATACTCAGGCCACTCGTGTGACCTATCAGAGATAAAAAAAAAGAAGTAACAGTGAAGCTGGTTCATGTGTAGGAGGTGAAGATTAATACTATGGTCTTTGTTTTGGTTAAATCCAAGTCTACTACTACGGAGTTGATTTATTAGGGGTTTACATGTCAAGAAATTACAAAGTGGTCCGATTTCCCTGCTGATGATCCGATGCCACTCGAAAAATTCTGCTCAAATTCTTTGTCTTGCTGCAGGTGTGTATGTTACGGTAATTTAGTTCTGTGTAATCATTCGGATAAACTTCTTTTGTTTATCTACACGTGCATCATAGCGAATGGTTCGTCGCCATCAAGCCGTATTGTAAGTGTTCCTCAGTTTGCCGAAAACGCTCATATTTTTTAGTATTTCGTTGAATATTTTGAGTAGGTATTGTAAATATTCCTTTGCGCACCTGTTTTTTTACTTGCAATAAAGAGTGCGCTAGCACCTGCAAATATGTTTCGTGTGAACGTTTACTCCCTAAGTTCATATAGATACAATATCCGAAAATGTGTAAAAATCTATAATCTCATTCATCTGTGACATTGATTACGCCTGCGTTTTTAAAGGTTTATTTTGTTTTAATTAAGTTGAATGCTAGGATAATCAATATAGATTTATGCGTTGTTGTTTAATACAATTTTTAACACCTATTTATTTGTCACTGTATCGGCGTAACTGTCCGGTATAGCACTTCAAATTTTGATTTATATCCAAAAGGATGGCTTTGTATACTCAATTAACCACCATTGTGGACCATTTGTGAATTATCAACTATTATGGAATATTCTTCACCAGCCAGTTCCCTGGATTTGCACTTTGCTTTAATTTCTAATCTCAAATTTAAAATTAGCAAACTGAAACCTTCCTTGAGGAAACCCGGGACTGAGTCCAGGATGCTTTTGTCTTGAATCTGACGCTCTCAATTGGGCTATTTCAGCAACTGAAATAACTTTTCTCTTTAGTCGAATGTATCTAGTATTATTTATCGTTGATGGCCATATTTAAAAGTTTAACTAGGGTTCAGCGAAAGAAATACTGTGGATTATGGTGGTTTTAAATACGTTTTCAGTTGTTTTTTTTTTTCTTAGTTATATTCATTTCTATACCGCGTTTAGCACCTAAGGTCGTACCGGTGGCTTTGCCTTTTGAAATTATTGCCAGTTGATAGTGATGCTAACTTGTTAACTGCTGTAATCTCTTTAAGCATTCACTTTGGGTCCTCTTTCTAAACATAAAGCTTATACACAATTTGACACTCTCATACTTCTTGACTCTAGGAAGTATGACTTTAATAGTTTCCTATGAAGTTGATTTGCATTAATTTTATCTCCGGTCTACCAAATTTTCAGCTTACCATGTTAATTGAGATGTTGCGCATTTATGTCCTAGCTGTGGGCTCTTGAATTATCGCAAGTTCCAAGCAAACTATTTGTATACTCAATATTTTGTGCAACTTCTCTTTAAAATTTTAATTTTCTTCGCTCTTTTTGTATTTAATAGATTTGAGATGATCACAGTATAATAACTCTCTGTCTTTTCAGCTATGTAGCTTAGCTTTTACTCCGTTGCTTAGATTTCTTTCATGATAGATGGTATCAGACAAGCTGGGGCAGTCCGTTTCATTTTTTACTATTTGGCATTTCACTTTAGCTAAAATGTCTGAACACACACACATACATTAAATGCACACTTAAGATAACTTAGCGCCAATGAGTTTTTTTCTCCTGCAGCTGCTCAATTATTTATTGTTGCCTGAATTAGACGAATTCCACTGCCATCGCATATTCGTAGCAATTATGTTTATATTAATCGTAAACCTGGTTCTTCTTCTGTACAGCAGTCGTTATAAACGTTTAACCTCTCAAAGGAGCTCTATAATGTTCTGGCTCTGCGTTAAAGAAATGCCAAATTTTGAAAAGAAGAGCTCATTTATTATATACGCTTCCCTTTTTAGTTAGACAATCAAATTCTGTGGAGGGTATCTATCATCTACTAGGTAAATCCTTGCAATAAAATGGTGGATTCGCGAAGTTGAGGTGGACATTTGGGCTTTGTGGAAGATTTTCAGAATTCTATATGGCTACATCACGTAATTTAAGCAGGGAATCGGCAGATGTAATAATTATAACCACGTGATTTTGAGAGTGTTATGAATTTACACACAATTCTAAAATCGCGTAAGATGCAACCCGTTTTAAAGGGACAGAAACAGGTATGTATACTTCTCAAAAATCCAAAAAGAAAATGAGAAAAATACAAACAAACCCAGAAGAAGGGAATGTCTAACGCGCACTTGCCATTCACATATGGTAGCATAACGCCGCCTGTGATAGAGTGTCTACCTCAGGTTCAAGAAGTCCCTAGTTCGAATCTCAGCCGTGACGAGTTATCCTTTTTCCAGATTTCTTTCTTATCCTGAAAGCTGATGTTCTAAGCCCTATGGTCCCTGGTCTCATTTGAGTATCATTTCACCCATTTCATTTATGGTCTTTGGAGGACGTTAGTTGAAAAGCGCTACCTTACTCTCAACTAAAAAAATCATTGTATAACACTTCAGATGAAAACGATACATAATCGAGATAAACACTTCTACTTTAATTCTTGATCAATTTCGTGCTTAAGATATTCTAGTTGAAGTGCTGAGAAAGGGAGAAGAAAGACAAGCAATAGCCGAGAACTGAACTTGTGTAATACGTGCCCATTTTATCTCACGGCCACCGACGCTAACTTTAGTTTTGTAAAAACTATTGTTTATACCTTAGGAAGTTCTCTGCCAATTAGAAGTCTTTAAACTTCAGCGTTAATCCGAAAATTGAGCGCTTTACTGAGCTGTCGCAGCGTCACATAACCTGAGCTTAGTCTTTATAGCAAAGGAGTGTGTTATAGCTGTTTCAAAATTAATAAGTTCAACAGTATTAAACAATGAACATTAATAAGCAAATATATATAAAGAATATTGTTGAATTTCTTGAAAATCTGTAACGTTACTAAAATTAACCTCAAAATGGTTAATCTGTCAATCTTGTGTTAAACTTTCTAAAATACGTGATTTTAGGTATCAAGGAATTGTGTATAATTAATTGATTCTTACCTAAGTTTATCAATTTCTTGGAAGTTTCATTACTTCAGGGCGGATTAAAACCTTCAAACGACCGTGGCCGGATTCGACCCTGGAATATTCGCTTCCAAAATTCGACGGCTTATCCACTAGGCCGCACAGTCTTAGCAATGAGTCATTTGGGAGGTTTCCTAACACTTATTGTCTACAAGACACACACACACACACGCACACACACACTACACACACAGTGAGAGAAATAACTGAATAAGTGAGAGAGGAAGCAAAAAGAGGGGGGGAGAAATTACCTTCATTCACTACAGATGTTCCATAGCGGTTCCCTTAGTTGTGATTCTACGTTTTCTGTTTCTCGGGAAGGTATCGAGGTAGCACATATCGTAAAGTGGCGGCAGTGTCTATTGACGATGTTCGAAGTCGAAGGGTCATTTTGTGCAGCTACAAGGAAGAATTCCTTTTCTTGCAAATTTATGGAACTTCTTCCGAAACTGTGAAAATAATCTGTCTGATGTTCTCATGAATTTCACTACTCCTACTCTACTATTCTTGAAAATATTTTATTCTTCTTTTTCGAGCTGTATCTGTTTTCCTTTTAGAACTTTGAGATCTTATGTTTTGCCTTTGCGGGTTCGTGAAATTAAAAGTCTAGATAACAAACTCCAAAAATTTGTCTTTATTTCCTTAGAAACACATTTTAGTCAACCTGACAGTAGCAGAATTATGTCACATACACAATACAACTTGCAAGGTCATTTAACACAGAGAACACACAGCTGTTCGCGCACAGGAGTTCAATTAATAACTGTCCCCTGACGAGCTGCGGCTTCCTTATTTAAAGCTTATTCTCTATCCGGAATGTACTCAAACAATCAAGATGGCGCCAGAAGAAAGACGAACTCTCCAGAAATACGTCTCCCTCCTGCCCCCCACCGTTTCGGCGAGCTTTTATCTCCGCACTGCACTGCCCGTCTCTTTGAACTCATCGGCCGCGCCGCCTCGCCTCAACAATGCGTTCGCGACAATATTGTCAGTATTAGTCTATTTTGCCATTTTTACTTATGACAATTTCTATCCATTCTTTTATCCACCCCTTCAAAATTCAGTCCCACTGCTTCTTCCTATAACACAATGGGGTAAGCATTGATAGTAAGTGTACAACAGCTGCCAGGAGTAGGGCGCTTGAGTTTTGGACAGAGAAAGAAGTCAGCTGAAGCCAGATCAGGTGAATGCGCTAGTTGTTCGCTGAATCTTATTGAGATTTTGGCCAGAAATTCGTAAGCAATAATAAGCCTTGTGAGCTTAGGCGTTATCGTGGTGCAGAATCCATGAGTGCTCTTTCTGCAAATCTGGTCCTTTTGGCAGTATTTGTTCTCTCAAACGCCGCATTACTCTCAGTCGTTATTTACCGTCTAATCTTATGGCATGAATTCCGAGTGCATGACACCAATATAATTGAAAAATACTATTAATATAACTTTCAGTTGGAGTTTGACGAGCCTATTTTAGGTTTCGGTTCAGTTGGAAGGCGCCACTCGGAAGTGTTTTTACTGGTTTGCGTGTCAAACTCGTAAACCCACGTCTCATCACAAGTTGCCATGCGCTTCATGAATACGGGGTCGGGTTTGGTTCGTTCTAGCTTGTCTTCAGCGATCCCTATAGGATTGAGCTTTTGCAGAAAATTCAAGCATTTCGTGTCATGCCCAAACAATCGTTTACAGTGGTATGATTCGATTCATGAGATACAGAAAGTTCAGTGGTAATCTTTCTCAGACCTAAATTATGATTTGCAGACACCATTTGCTTCACTTTAGCGCTGTTCAGTTCAGGTGAAACTGTTGATGGCTGACCAGAGCAAGGCAAATCTTCCACCACATCACGACCACTTTTGAATTCACTGTATCAGTCACACACACGTAGGTTTGATAAAGTCGATTCAGCGTAAGCCCTTTATAACATTTTCAGCAATTCTGCACATGAAATACCATTTGCTCTGCAAAATCTGAGACATATCCTTTGTTTACTATTTTTATTCATTATAAAATCGCAGTACACCTTTGAGATTCACCAACAAAATGGTACCCTGTAAACAAACTAGATGACAAATGACAATCAAACTCCGCGTGGGTATAAAGGAATGATGCATCAACTTAGCGACAGTAATAATTTCAAATTCCCTCTTATACGAGATGTTTATATGATCAATTTCCGGTATTTTCTTGACAATGGTATGTAGAATCACTTTGAACGTTAAACTCGCACCACGGCCTCCTGGATTTTTGGCTTCAAATTTGAGAAAAGTGTATGTGTTGGAAAATACAGTTGGCAAACAATGAATATCTCAGAAATTGTTCACTCTACAAAAAACGTTTTTCATATTATTTGTGCGTGTTTTACGAGACCTACATATTTTGTGTAGTAAGATGTTATGTATCTGTTACGGTTTACCAATTTTTCAAAATATTTAGAATGTAGATGACTTTAGAGGCTATTTATAAAAAATTTAAAATATAAATTTCGTTAATCGTGAAGACACTTTAAGCATAACTGAAGTTTTCGAAATATTCTCCATATCAAAAGTAATTTGGGGTGCGGGCATTTACTTGAAAAAGATGCTGAACTTAAATACGAAGTTTATATTTAACAGAATTTTAATTTTTTTTTTTTTTTTTTTTTTTTTTTTTTTTAGTTATGCTGTTCACAGATGCACACACGAATCTTTGTCTTACAATTCTTTTGGGTATTCGGAGATACATAAAACATATTTCCTGTAAAACATAAATACCGAGATCTAGGTGAAATACAATACTTCACGTACGTAATATAAGTAAGAGGGAAAGTAAAATAAGTATATATTGAAAATTCAAACTAGTAACAAAGAGTACTTCAGAAATTGTTAACGTCACTAAAAGTATTATTCACATAAATTGCATCCTTTAACGAGTCGTAACCTTTTGTGCAGCAAGAGAGAGGCAAAAGAAATATCATTTAGAACAGACAAGAAACTACGAGCCTTTTAGCGTAACTTCAAGATGTTTATTTCATTCGCCAGGGAAGTGTCTGAAATTAGTGGTATTTTAAATAACACTTTTGAGAAAATATAAAAATAAAGGAAAATGTTCTACCTGTGGGATACTTCCATTTGGTGATTTTTTTGTTTTTGTTTTGTTTTTGTATTTCCTGTGAAATGTCGATGTCGAATTTCTGGCGAGAATGTAGTACTTCCTTTACTTACTATAAAAGAGAATGCATAGAAAGGGTATAACTCCGTGAAAAGACAAAAGACTATTCAAATATACAGAGTACTTGTATGTGGTTGTTGGGACAACAATTTTGTGAATGTTTTTCTCTGTTGTTTCACTTGGTTGCACAGAAGAGTTTATTTAATTACATATCTATTACGCCAGCACTGCATTCGAAAGTAACACAGGCTATAATTTACCCTCTTTTCATTTGATATCTGTTAAACGTCATATACAAATAGAAACATATTGCTCTGCTGGCGGGATCTCGTTATGAAAACACGCTACGCCCAAAACTACACATTGTTCGGAGCGATGTACATTTCCATAACACAACGACCTAGTGCCACTTAGCAATGCATAATCAGTGCTGCCTTAAAAAGGAAAAGTATACAGAGAATCATTTGAGCATGCGTTTGGAAACAAGACCAACTCAGCTATATTATTGGAAGCATGCATTTGTATAAGTAATGGATTTAAATCTCGTTTCAGGGATCCCAAACATATAATTCAGCATTTAGCAAAAAGCAGCTTTACTTGAATGAATGGATGAAGTTAAATATATTTCAGCTGACAGAGATTCATCCTTCAAAAATCTTTTGGTCCGACACGTATACCTTAATAGATTATAGTAATTATAAAAAAGTAAACGCCTATAATAAACATTTTGTACTCGCAGTCCCTTCTCTACTCCCAATCATTTATTTTTATGTAGCTTCTTCAAACTATTCCTCTCTAGCTGCTTCATATTAATCGAAATAAACCTGCGCAGGAATAGTTTTATTGCACATTCCGTTACATGAACAAGGGAACACAGAAAATAGAATGTCCACATGCTTGAAAGTGGGATGTTTCATGCTTGCTTTGAAATTCTTTATGGCACTGCTGTCAACATGACAGCAAAGTGTTTGAAATTTTGATGAAATAATGTCAAATATCTCGTAAATGGCTGATGCCTCAAAAAATGTATCTAAAATGTGTTGTTTACTATAAGGAAATTTAGTACTAAATTCTATGTAGAGTAAGTTTTTGTCTATCTCTTTTGGTTCATCCGTTACAACGAGCGGAATGGCTCAGGCAGCTTCGTCTGTGGCCCGTATTCGGGAGGCCAGGTTTCAATTCCCGTGGCCGGCCTAGATGACCCAGGTGTATTTTCAGGGATTTGCTCGAATCGCTAGGCGAATGTTGGGTAGGTTAATTACAGCCTTTGAATTTCTTGTCCCTTTATTTCATATACATTATCATTTCATATCATCTCTCATCTGGTGGGTTCTTTCAGGGTAGAAGTGTCAGCGGAATGATATGCTCTGAGTAAACACTTTCTCCTCCGGTGGGACGAACTCCGGTCTCCCAGCTGGCCTAGTGAACCGATTCAGGAAGGCAGCTGGCAGAATGCCGGTTGTACAAGCCTGCCTGAAGTGTTCTTTGCTCTGGAGGGAGGGTGGCCTCGGACTCCAAAACGACCTCGTGACTGTTTCGGGGCCGACTGATAACGATTGTCCTGGACCGCTTAATAAAGTGTCAGGACCCGGTCCTCAATACTGTAGTGACTCCTTGGGGTCGGCCACCCTATTTCTTCTCTCACCTCATCTTCCCTCCTGGGAGAGCCCCATTTGGGGCATAGGTACAAAACACCTGTCTGGTCGAGGTGCCTAATCCCTTCCGAAGAATCCAATCCAAGCATCCGTTATACAAACTTATACAGATACCTTGGCAATGAAGATGGCTTTATGGGATAGTAGGTATAAGAAAATTGAAGATCGCAACTCGTCGTGTAAATGTGTAACTTCAATGACATGTTAATGAAAATGATGAAGGCCACTTGGAAGAAACAAAACACTTGAAATATTTTCCATGTAAAAAGTTATTTGGAGTGTGGGTAGTTTCCTGAAAAACTGTGTATGGTATCTTCGGAGAAGCTGGACTTAAATACCAGGTTTGATATTTACAAAGTTTTTATTTTTAGTTGTGCTGTTTCGTACACACACAACCTTATTCCTAAACATTTTTTAATAACCCAGAGGGCTTCAAAACACGCATTTCCGTTGAAATCTCGAGGTTAATTTTTTTAGTGAAACACAACATTCCTCCTTACATAGAATACATAGGTGGTAGACAAAGTTAAGAAACAAACGTGTAAAAAGAGAAAAAAGCACTTGCCAATCAGAATTTTTCATTGGATTTAGTGTATAATACATTTTTGTCCCGAAACTTCAACCTATTATCCTTTGATGAACTTCGTGAAGCTGTCTCTTCCAATCCACCCTCACTCTCACCATAACGTCCATTGGACGCTATTAGGCTAAAAAAAACTAGAGTTTAGATTGTGTAAAATTTCCGCCTCGGTAGCGTAGATGTAGCGTGTCTGCCTCACGTCCAAGAAGTCCCGAGTTCGAATCTCGGTAAGGGTGACTTATCTGGATAAGGTTTTTCAGGAGTTTTCCCTAATCCTGAAAGATGGATGTTAGGAGCTCTAAACTCTCCCTGTACTCATTTGAACATCATTTCATTCATCTTCCGATATGACTTAATGTTGGAGTCCCTTATCCTGAAAGATTAATGTCTGATAACCCTAAGCTCTATGGACCCTAGACTCAGTTGAGTATCATTTCATTAATCGTCCGATACGACATAACGTTGGAGAAATTAAAAATATTTATATCGTATCATTAATAATTAATTACTAATTCGTTATTAGTCCTGCGCCATGGTGTAGTGGGTTAAGATATTATGCTTTGGTTTCCTCCACGGAATGCAGCTCCGGATCGATCCCACCCCTGGAAGGTGCGGATTTTAAGTCCCGGATGTAGAATAGGTGTCCACGCAGTATCGTGAGAAAATTGAGGAACTGTGATTTGTAGTAGTCCTGGTTGCGAAAGCCAACTTTCCGGCTAGGGGAGCCGATATACTGACCACATCTCTATTCCGTATCGGTTGGATTATCGCTTGCCTCTGCCTTGTGTATGTGGGTGTGAGGCCGGCAGTTAGGTTGGCAGTCTTTGGCCTATTAGGGCTGTTACTCCACGGGTTAGTTTTTAATACGTTATTATATAAATGCATTGCTCCGGTCACAATATACGTAATTAATATATGCCAATCAAACTCTTGTTTTTAGATAATTTCATATAAAACGATCTATGATATACCATTTTGTATTCTTTATTCATATTCCAAAAATATATAATCTGTGTGTGTGTTTATTTTATTTACGTCCTCCAACGTTAAGTCATATCGAACGAAGAATGAAATGGGTGAAATGATGCTCAAACGAGCCCAGGGTGCATACTTAGAGATATGCAACATTCTATTTAAGGGTAAGGTAAACCCCCGGAAGAAACCTTATACAGGTAACTCACCTTGACCGAGATTCGAACTTGGGAACTCTTGACCGTGAGGCAGACACGTAATCACCTACACTAGCGAGTGCGGTGTGTGTTTATGTGAATGAGTGAGTGAGTGAGTGAGTGAGTGAGTGAGTGAGTGAGTGAGTGAGTGAGTGAGTGAGTGAGTGAGTGAGTGAGTGAGTGAGTGAGTGAGTGAGTGAGTGAGTGAGTGAGTGAGTGAGTGAGTGAGTGAGTGAGTGAGTGAGTGAGTGAGTGAGTGAGTGAGTGAGTGAGTGAGTGAGTGGTGCGGGAAATAAATGGCCTCCGTCGATATTAAATATCTCGAAGATCTCACCAGCATCCGCATCAATCTCAAGCTTGCTCGGAATAGCTATAAGAGGTAGGAAAGCATCAGGGTTTGCGTAGATATTGTAAGAAACGACATAGAGTTTAAGTTTCTAAATTTTGTTTTATTGCTTTAAAATGTGATATTAAATGTTTAAAATATGTCGATCACATATATAATATTAATTCACTTGTTATGAAACAAATATATTCATAAATTGTAGATTTCTAAAGCAGCTTAAGAGACGGAACGCTACAAAGGTCCGTTCTCTTTGCCAGCTGGATGCGCAGTGAGTTGAGATGCGGCCAACGTTCGGTCTTTAGTTCAAAATCTTTCTGTTAGAAAACCACTGCTTTCAAATCAATAGCCATTTATTTATTAACATTTTACTTGTTCTTCCTTATTTGAACTATTATTTACTATTTATATTTCCATTTATATATCATTTATCTCTCTTATTCTCTTATTAATTATAACATTTGCCATTTGTCTCTTTTAATCTGCTTCTACAATTTTATATTACTTGTTTAATATATTCTTTATAGTGATGACGTCAAGTAAAATCTCTTGGTACAATCATCACATTAATTTCAGTATCATAAGTTATATTTAAATAGCCAAACTTTAAACATTTTTCAGATATTAATCAAGTATACTAAAAGGAAAATAAAGTGGTAGCTTGATTTGATGTGTTTTTAGAAAACACAAAGAATATTTGACACAACTATGGAAACTTTTCTTCCCTTATGTAAAGCATTAAAATGTGTAATAGCTTACAGGAAATTTCTGTTCCAAGTTTGATATGTTTCCCTACTTAAAACGTCATAATTTTAAAATTTAAATCTTAAATTGTGATTTTTTGTTTAAAATTCATCAACCTATCACCTTAAAATGTTAACACTTATGAATACAGCTTTTATTTTATCTCAAACTTTGTGAGTTTAAGGTTTAATTACTTCTTCAGTTTACCGGGGGAATTTTAGTCAAAAGCTACGTAATCCTAGAACCAAACAGAGCATACAGAACGACATTCGCAATAAGCAATACGCTTGCATATCACTTGAACTTTGAAAGGGCTGCCTAAATTTCTCGTTACATTTGCGTTTTAACAAGATGGCCATCAGAGGTTTAATCTCAACCGAGGCACGAGTACACGGATAATGGAAGGCTGTAAAATTGATTTCGTTCATTCCCCATTCAGTATTCTTAACATCAATGTGTATGGTTAAGGTTTAAGCATTTGCATTTTCCATTTCGTTCCGTTTGGAAAGGGCTGTTAATTGCTTTCCAAGGCATTTGCATTACTCCGAAAGTCAATAAATGCTGCGCTCCGTGCATCAATAACACAACCTTCAGCCTCTCTAAGGCTCCACTAACGGAACAATATCGTTCCTACTTGATAAGTCATGAGGCTCCGGAAACACATCTGCCTACTAATTAATTAAATTAACCAAGCTCTGGCTTTGTGTCACAAAAACTGTCTTAGCTGTTACATTCACATGCTAACCACTATTGTTTATTACATTCTCCCCTTACGCAGAGTCAATTTTATAATTAGACTAACATGGCAACTACAACAAGTTGCTGTATACAACAGCAAAGCAAAACCAAATTACTGCGTGATTTACTCAGTGTTTGAAAGTTATTCTGATTGGCTAACGTTGCATAGGAACCCATTCCTACTGGATGCAGCTGGGGTAGAGGTCATATCCTTCACTGGCTGGAGTAGAGTTCATTGCTACCTCGCTTGCATCCAGCAGGACTCGATTCGTGTCTAACTTTAGCCAATCAGAGACATCAGAATATGAGAATAGAGTAAAATCGTGATGGCGCTGGTTTCGCTTTATTGTGAAGTGGAAACCACGTGTTCCTGAGAAAATAAATGGACGATATTTAATAAAGCGATACCGAACGGAATGGCTCAGGCGCTTCAATCTTTGGCCCGCATTCGAGAAGTCCGTGTTCAATTCCTGTGGCCGACCTTGCTGACCCATGGGTTTTTCGGTGGTTTTCCCAGGTCACCAGGCGAATGCTGGGTAGGTTAATTACATCCCGCTAAGTTCCTGTCCCTGCATTTCATCTCCACTATCATTTCACATCATCTCTTATCCGGTTAAATCTCAGGGTTGACGTGTCGGCGGGTGTCTCGGCGCCTTGAGTTGGCCGCCCTCTGTCTCCTCTCACCTCATCCTTCCTCTTGAAGATGCCCCAATTGGGGCTTCGATACAATAAACCACAGGTTTCAGTGCCGAATCATCCAGTAGTAATCCTAATCCTAATAAAGAGACTTAATATATAGATATATTAGCATAAATGATATTACTGGTTAAATTAGGAATGAATGGATAATACAGAAATAACATAACTAGATATATGCGATAAAAATAATACGAGCTCAGCAGTAGAATTTACCAAAGTTATAGGTTAAGACCAGGAGATCACATAGCCAAAATATCAGCGACAACTGGGCGCCGATTGGAATGCAATGAGTCAACGAAATGTGCAGCTCGGCGTGAAATGGTACCGTTACGACGCTACCGAGGTCATACAACTGAGATATGAAGAAACCTGCCCCTTAGAATTTTGCTAGTTTGAGGAGTAAAAACCTTCTGTATGACAAACGTCGGTATCCAATAAAATATGCCTAGAAAATGGGCATGAATAGATAAAGGCTTCTAGAGACAGTGGGGAAGAAATTTGAGGGAAGTGAGGGACACTTAGTGATTAGACTTGTTTAGAGGTCGACTTGGTGATTGGATTCCGAATTGGTAAAGACACTTATTGAGGGAACTTCGACGAGTAACAATTGAATGTGCTGAGTCCTAAATCCTTCACAATTTAGCAAGAAATGGTTACGTGCATACGAATAGTTCTCTGTGCATACGAACTGCAAGAAACAGAAGTACGCGAAGTTACTTTGGATGATAGATGTCGGTTTTAGAAGTGGGAGGGGGGATTATAAATCGTAAAGGAGCGATTCAATTATCATTAGGGCTAGAAAGTTGTAAAGACGTAAACCTTCTCTAAATATCACGTTATTTTTTATCAACATCGTGACAATGACCTCGACCAGAGGGTAAGAGCAGGTAGGTTGGTTTCACTGCAGTTTCACAGTTTGTAAAAGAAATCCTGGCCATAAACATTCCAAAACCTAAGCCTAGTTAAACATCTTTTTGGGATAAACTTATATATAAATATGGAGCACAGTATTTTCTACTGATGGAAGCCGCTCAGGTAAACTTTCTAATGTTAACTTCCTGTAACCCGAGGGTGGCTAAGTCAAGTATACTTTAATTATATATATTCCAGTTTCTTTCCCCAAAATATCCATTGTTGGTTGCTGAATCTGAAGAAGTATTTCTTTCATGTAGTCTTTCTCACCCTATATGTTGCATATTACTTAAATGTTGTATTTTTAGTCTTACTCATTAAATATTTAATTGAAAATTTATTTATTTATTTGCAGGTATCACATTATTTTTACGTCCTTTTTCCAATGTTTAGGTCTTTTTGGAATATCTTTAGGTGTTTTAAAGGTCCTTTTTACACAATTTATAGGTCCTCAACTTCCTAGCCATAATTATAATAATTATCCGGAGCCGTAGCACTTCAAAACGGCGCTAGCGTCACATAGGTTTAACGGTCACCGCCAAGGAAACTTCAAGCTGAGCATTTTCTACGAGAACGCCAATATACACTGAGCAAAATTATGGAAACCACTGTTTTAGAACCGTAAAATCTGGATATGTCAGATTAGCAGCTATAATTCAAAAGCACAGTTTGTAGTGATCCAATTCTTCACGACAATACGGAAACTCGGTTCAACACATTGCCGAATTAATTCTAAAATTAGAATTTCCATATAATGGACCTCCCTAACGGTTATAGGAACAGTTTAGAGACAATTCTGGCGCGTTTTAATTAATAGCTAGATATACTTTTGAACTGAACAATTGAATTTATAACCACAAAATTAAATTTTATACTGCAGAGACGATTTTCAGGTTTTGCGTTCTAAATACGTTGTAACGTGATTCTTTGTGTAAAGTTCCCCAGGATTTATCTACATTAACCGTAAGAGTTAAAAGTTTAAAATAGCATCAACACTAAACCCACAAACACAGATACATATATTACATTATAGTTGTCAAACACAGTATTTGCCCGCCTCGGTAGCGTGGTGGTAGCATGTCTTCCTCACGTTCAAGAGGTCTCGAGTTCGAATCTCAATCAGGGTGAGTTACCTGGATAAGGTTTTTTCCGGAGTTTTCCCTTATGCTGAAAGACGAATGTCGGGTAACTATAAGCTCTATGGACCCCGGACTCATTTGAGCATCATTTCACCCATTTCATTCATCGTCCGATATGACTTAACGTTGGAGGACATATATTACAAAAACAAAACAAAAACAAACAAAAAACCACACACACAGTATTTCATTGAACTAAAATCTACACCTACACATTAATACCTTACTATATATACACGTAAATACAAATATTGTACTGCCTAACTTCAAAACGGAGTCTTAAATGTTCATCAGTCATAGCCAATCATGGTTTGATATATTTCATGTTTGAAAACGTCTTTTAAAACTTATGCGTTGATGTGAACATTAATATTGGTCTTTGTGCAAAGTCTTTCAAACGAGAAAATATGCTGTTCACAGAGAGTTATAAAAATCAATAAAATTTACCTCCATGTGTTTATACTTCAGAAGATCATTATTTTATTATAGTGTATATAAATTAGAAATATAAGGGCTAAATTTTACTCATACGTTCCAAATTGTGAATAAAGTAATCAAATGCCAACGCAACGTTTAATGATATTTATATTTCATTAAGTCTGTAGGTGGACCAACCAAAAGCAGATTGCCGCCTGGCTCGATGGGCCGTACTTTGACAAACTCTATACTCTTCTATACTCTAATTTATTCGATATTATGGGAATTTCTACTCCAAAAATACTTGTTTTCACTCAGTTGGATGCTTTACATTGAATTTCACGTATTTTTGTACATTGTCTCTAAAGTTAAGGGAAAAATGAAAGTATTTTATTCTGAAAATAATAATTATACACGTTTGCTAGATTATTTGAACAATCTCAAAAAATTTGCTAACAAAATATACTAATCCAACTACTTGAGTATATCTTTCAGCTGCAACACACTAAGTTGACAGTCACCTCCAACTAGAACTCTATTTAGTAGGAGCTTGCGCCCCTCCCCTGGAATTTCATTTCTCCTGGTACAGCAGTAATGAAAATAATTTGATAAGCAAAGGCAATCTCAAAGATTTCAGTTGATATGAGTCACAGAGGGAAGCAGGTCTTCAGAAAGGGGATCTTTACCTTACAAGGGGAAATTTCCTGAAGTCCAGGATCTTACAGTGGAAGCTTAAAAAATATTACTTTTCCGACTGTCTGTGTTCTTCTCAAAATATTAACCATTTTGCCAGTTTCCACTGCTTCTACTGAATTAACGTTTCCCTCTGTAGGACAATTAGAGACTTACTTTAGAAGCATGTTTGGACTTAACGTGCTGTAAAATAGCATGATTTTCGCGTGTCTAATGAAGCTGAAAATAAGTTTGCTAGAGTTCTACCAAATTTGTTGGTATTGTATTTCGAACATGTTTCAGTTTTCTAAAATGTTAAACTGAAAACATATTTAACATCATTGAAACATTTCGTAAAGTATACCTTGAAGGATTCAGTATACATTTGATGGTGCCACTGATCAGAACTCAGTGTACTTGTTTGAAATAATAATCTATACAAATGTGTATGCACTAGAATATTATAGCTATAGCTCATTTTAGGTGTTTCAAATTTATAATTTTATGTGGATTAGTCACAAAGAACTAAAGGAAAGGAAATCACTGTACGAAAGCTCAAAGGACAGGGAAAATTAGATTGGGCAGTTGATGGGTGGGTTACCGTTGCTCGATTTTGACTTGACATTCGTCAGCAACACTAGGATCTGCACATGATCCTGAAAATTATGAAGAAGTTCAAGTATATCGAAGTACACTGGTGGAAACTCACTACTTTAGCATTGACAAGTCGGGATAAATCTGTTTGATTCATTGGGAAACAAATCCAAACGACAACGTACAAAGATCTGCAAATAATAAATCTGGAATAGTTCAACTATATGTTTCTTGTTTACGCTGCAGTGCAAGTTTATTTATGAAACATCCGAAGCCTTTGTTAGGTTGAAAGATTGTAAATGCGAAGTTGTAACATTTTCTTTCACCATACAGAAAGTGAAATATATGCGAATATTTCATAACAAACTAAAGAGTTATCACATTTTAACAATCGGTAGTATTTTGGTTTGCAAAATTGAAATACTTTTTAGAGAATGCGCTACCGAATTCTTCATTACATGCAGTAGGGTTCTTTGCTACTGGGTTCCATCTTTTGGGAAAATCGCATGCTAAGAGTTGGTTTCGGTTTGCTGATTTGTACACCTTCATTTGGGTTGGATTACAATACGGAGGGGATTCGGCACTGCAATCAGCCTTTATCTAATGTACCTGTGCCCCCGAGAGGAAGGATGAGGCAAGAGGAGACAGGGGGCGGCCGTCCCAAGAATCCATGAGATTGCAGTGGGAAGAATACCTATACTTCACCAGTTGGAATCTCCCCGGCAAGCCAGTACAACCGGAAACGGCCCCACTAAAACGGGTTCGGAGACCTGAGGAGGAAGTTTTACTCAGAGCATATTATCCTGTCATGCGGCAATGTGAAATGTGTAGTGTTTAACGCCCACTTTTACTACATACGGTACCGCAGCAGGTGATACTGATGATATATGAGATGAAGATGGAGCAACGGTGGAATGAGATGGCGGGGGAAACCGGAGATCCCGGAGAAAACCCACCCAAGTGCCGTGTTGTCCACCACAAATCTCACTTTGCGGTCGCCTGGGATCGAACCTGGGCCGCCTTGGTGAGAGCCAAGCGGTCTAACCACTGAGCCACCTTGCGGCCTTGTCATGCGGCGCTGACATTTCCGCCGACACTTCTATTCTGAAAGAGGCCAACAGATGAGAGATGTCAAATAATAATGGATATGAAATAAAGGGACAGGAAATTCGGAGGATATAGATCATCTACCCAACATTCACCTGGCGACCCGGAGAGCCCATGAGTCAGGTAGCTCGGCCACGGTAGTCAAATCCGGACCCCCAAATGCGGGCTACAGACGAAACCGCCTGAGCCATCCTGCTCGGTTGTGTATACCTTAGTTATGATACCAGTCTAATTATAAAATGGACTCTAAATGTGTAATAAAACCTTATCTCGACAAACAAGAGATAAACAGAGAAATATTTTTAAGAATAGTGTGTAGAAGAGTGAGCAGAGAAAGTCATGTGATATCATATTCTAGCCCACTGATCTCCCGGTCCCTTCGAATTTGTGTCAACGAGGCTTGATATACCGAACGTCCGCCCTATGAAAGCGTGGCTCATGAATGACCGTTGACAACGGCAACTATAAATCAATCATGACATACCAAATACCGCATTTTGTGGTTGTGAGCATGTCATCTCAAACGAGACCAAGGACGTGCAGCGATGACGCCGCCCAATAGCATTATTATTGTTTTCTTTTGATCTTCAGATTGCATCATCCCATGCCTTACCCACGACACGATCAGAGATCCGCAAGAATGTGCCGTAGTCTTGCAATATGCGAATTCCGTGCAGGTCACGTGCTATATTAGCACAGCAAAACACACCCTCTACTATTGAGATCGCAGTCTCATTCTCAAACTATTATTAGGAACTCAAATTGAAATGCACAGCGAGGCCTTTGTCAGAAGCACTACAGCTTGTAATTTCGTCCCGCATGAGACCTAAGTGCTATCCCCGAAACGCTCATGATTAAATTTAAACATGTCGCTATACTCCCTTCACTCGCAACTACTTTATATAAATTAACTAACGTAACTGCCAACTATAAATTATAAGAAGAGCCTGGATTCTGAATTTCATGCCATATTTTATTTGTAATATAGGCATTGCTAACGGGTGCATATTTCCTTATCATGGTCCAAAATTATGGAAATGCATATTTATTAATTCTTATGAACATAGCAGTCTAAAGTCCAGATACAATGTTCATCACAAGTGTTCGGATACATGCAGTAGTAATATTGCTAGACACAAGAAACAAACAAGTAAAATCAACACAAAATAATCTAAGAGAAAAAAAAGTAATAGAAACAATTATATGAATAAAAAGAAGAAAACTAGGTGCCATTAGTAAGTAATTGCATTATTTTTTCTGATTAGAACACTATTACTGCTGTAATTATGCTGTTCTACGAAAACAGGTAGTTAAGAGTTATGGCATTATTAATTGAGTTTGAGATACTTTGAGGATATCTACATCTAAATAATGAAGTTCATTATATAAATTCTTAATTCTATGCTACGATGAAAGTTTTTGGATTTCTGATTTTGCTCTGGAGGTGGTAAAAAGCTTCTTGAATCTGCTTATTTTATTACGTAAATAAAATAATATATTTACTGTAGTATTAATATCATAAATGATTGAATGTAATACTTTGTACAAAAATAATAATCCCGCAATATCTCTTCTGAAGTTTAGAGATTTAAATTCAAATATTTTAAAAGGGTTTCATAGTTTTTGTGTGAAGCTTAACATCCCGTTCTTTCAAACGGAACACATTTTAAATATTTTGAATGTACTTTTTCTGTATACCAGCATGCTTTATTGTCTTAGGATTCCAAATAATAGATGCATATTCCGGACTTTGTCTAACAAATGAGTTATATAGTCAAATTTAAGTCTTTTTCTTTAAGTGAACAGAAATTTCCAATAATAATAATAATAATAATAATAATAATAATAATAATAATAATAATAATAATAATAATAATAATAATAATAATAATAATAATAATAATAATAATAATAATAATAATAATAATAATAATAATAATAATAATAATAATAATAATAATAATAATAATAATAATAATAATAATAATAATAATAATAATAATAATAATAATAATAATAATAATAATAATAATAATAATAATAATAATAATAATAATAATAATAATAATAATAATAATAATAATAATAATAATAATAATAATAATAATAATAATAATAATAATTATAATAATAATGATAATAATAATGATAATAATAATAATAATAATAATAATGATAATAATAATGATAATAATAATAATAATAATGATAATAATAATAATAATGATAATAATAATAATAATAATAATGATAATAATAATAATAATAATAATAATAATAATAATAATAATAATAATAATAATAATAATAATAATAATAATAATAATAATAATAATAATAATAATAATAATAATAATAATAATAATAATAATAAATAATAATAATAATAATAATAATAATAATAATAATAATAATAATAATAATAATAATAATAATAATAATAATAATAATAATAATAATAATAATAATAATAATAATAATAATAATAATAATAATAATAATAATAATAATAATAATAATAATAATAATAATAATAATAATAATAATAATAATAATAATAATAATAATAATAATAATAATAATAATAATAATAATAATAATAATAATAATAATAATAATAATAATAATAATAATAATAATAATAATAATAATAATAATAATAATAATAATAATAATAATAATAATAATAATAATAATAATAATAATAATAATAATAATTATAATAATAATAATAATAATAATAATAATAATAATAATAATAATAATAATAATAATAATAATAATAATAATAATAGTAATAATAATAATAATAATAGTAATAATAATAATAATAATAGTAATAGTAATAATAATAATAGTAATAGTAATAATAATAATAGTAATAATAATAATAGTAATAATAATAATAATAATAATAATAATAATAATAATAATAATAATAATAATAATAATAATAATAATAATAATAATAATAATAATAATAATAATAATAATAATAATAATAATAATAATAATAATAATAATAATAATAATAATAATAATAATAATAATAATAATAATAATAATAATAATAATAATAATAATAATAATAATAATAATAATAATAATAATAATAATAATAATAATAATAATAATAATAATAATAATAATAATAATAATAATAATAATAATAATAATAATAATAATAATAATAATAATAATAATAATAATAATAATAATAATAATAATAATAATAATAATAATAATAATAATAATAATAATAATAATAATAATAATAATAATAATAATAATAATAATAATAATAATAATAATAATAATAATAATAATAATAATAATAATAATAATAATAATAATAATAATAATAATAATAATAATAATAATAATAATAATAATAATAATAATAATAATAATAATAATAATAATAATAATAATAATAATAATAATAATAATAATAATAATAATAAAACCTAGACATTTTAACAAATTCACTACGATTAATTCGGTATGTCTGTTGAACCTGAGATTTGTTATCAAAGGTAGGTACATCCAGATCTTTATTTTCAAATACTTCAACGAATGGTGTCGTGTCGATTTCATAAAGGTATTTAATGGGATATTTGCTTCTGGTGAAGGACATTTTTACCAACTTGTTAACATTCACGGGAGTTATCATCACTTTATGCCCATTTCTATGTTAAAAGTTTTCCTCCCTTTTCGTCCTTATGTAGTGATTTTCTTATCTTTTGCATCTTTATTCAGTTCATTTTATAGAATTTACATTTAGTACATAAAATCTGATGTGTAGTACTCCAAAGTTTTATATATAACTTTTATTTCTTTAATTATGCAGTCCAAAGTCACTCATATGGTTCTTTTTCTAAACTCTTTTCTTATATTCAGGGGCTCCGAAATCGTTTATTTCTGTTGAAATCTGGATATGGAATCCTTTAGGGGAATAATACTTCCTATAATAGTACAGAAAGTAAAAATGCTACGTTATCGACATTTTATAACCTTTCAAACATAAGACTTTCCTTTACTCAACTGACTAGTAAGAATAACTTCATACATTCATTATTCATATTCTTGAGGAGAAAAATCACATTGTTGTTTAACGATAATCTGAAAGGGGTTGTTTGCAAGTGAAGGGGTGACTGTTGTCAGCAGAGCAGGTGTAATTCATACTCCATACTGCGATTGTAACGCATCAGTTTTCCAACTTCCGCGTCAAACACCTGTTTTGTTGTTGCTTTTTGGGTTTTTTAGTTTTTTTAATATACTCCAACTTAGGAAATGTCAGACGATGAATGGAATGGGTCATAGGGCCATAGAAGTTACACTTATCATCTTTGAAGATAAAGGAAAACCCCAAAAACCTTATCCAGGTAACTCACCCTGACCGAAATGCGAACTCGGGATCTCTTGAACGAGAGGCAAACACGGTACCACCTACGCTACAGAGGCGGGCCGGTTGTTATTATACTTATAAATCCCTATCTTTATGCCATATCATGGGGTGTGAAGATCCCCTTCAGTCCAAGAAACACTGTGAAATTATATATGAAATGTGAAGTTTGTTGGTTTCAGGCTTCTCTAAGATGACTGCCAAGTCCTCAATCTCCAACTGCTATAACTAGGTGTTATATTTAAAAAGACTCTGATTCCTCTTGGGATATTTAGAATATTTGTAATTAGTTCAATTCAGCTAACATAGACTTAATTCATGCAAGACACGGAGATAACATTCAATAGTTGATATCACAAGTCTTTTAATTAGCTAATATAAAGAAAGAGTTATGTGAGGAACTCAAATGAAAACGGAAGAAACTTCACTAATTGCTTATAAAATCTTCAAGATGGCAGAATAAGCAGAGAAGGTGCCAAAATATCTGGAGTTTAGACAAAAATCTGATTCTATCAGAATGTCTATTAGTTTTGCCAACATAACTAACGAGGTATATGGATTTAACAAACTGTGTTTATAATATCTCTCCTGCATACCTGTAGTTAGTGGAGGAAATATTTGACTCTATCCAAAAATGCTATACTGAGATTTGAACATAAATACACGTTTGTCCATGTATGTTTATCTGTTTATGAACAGCATAACTCCAAAACATATAGTCGGTTAAATACGAAGATTGGTACTTAAATTCAACATCCTACAAGGATGCTTGTATGACACCATATATTTAATGTATTTCCGTCTCAAATATAAGGTATATCTTCTGTTTGGGAATAGTCTGGGTTCTCTACATTCTGAATGAATGTTCTAAACTGTAAGAAACAAAACCTTGCTGCTCAAAAAACGTAGATCTCGTTAAAACCCGCAATTTGTTTCAAATAAGTTTGTCTGGCATTAATCATCACTTATCTCTAGTTTTAATTCTTAAATACATTGTACTTTCTTCAACTGCAAAGTCGCTATTCGATATCATGCACAGAGAATGTAATATCAAAGCCGTCACATAGAGAACCAGCTTTAAAAGCGTTTACTATGGTTTATCCTCGCTCTATTTCCAAATTACCCGCATCAAATTATGTAGTAAAACCAAATGTGCACATATTTATCTGTATGATCATGAAGCAGAGAGAACCACTTTTTGAAACAACAGTTTCTATAAGGATGTAGAAAAAGACATGAGTACAATATGTCAGTTTTTCCGCCTTTACTCCACGTATTCTCAAACAAAAAGCCAAGGCTACACTAATACGATCTCGAAAATATTCTACTATTGCTACGTTTACATAGAGTAATATTCAAGGGAATTGTAAATCTAATTTAGCATTCAATCAAAAGGAATTAAAACCTGTGTTGTAGCCTGTGTCCATCTAGAAGAACAGTACTTTTAAGAGTTTAAAGAGCACAAAAGTTTATTTAATGGAAATTAATTATTCTTTCACACTAGTTGTGTTGTACGGGAAGGTTTGGAAAGGTACATACAGTCAGACCGGAAAATTCAATGCCAAAGTTGGGATTTGAACCACGGATCTCTCGGTCTCCGTCTGGTGGCTCTAACCACCGAGTTACCGTCCTTGGTTTTTCTTATGTTTTATTTTTTCTTATTTTTTAACAAAAATATATATCTTCCTTATTTGACAGTTTTTTATTGCCTGCGTTTGTTTCGCTGTTTGTTTTCTGTAGTTTCACACACATGTGTACTCTATACACATAAACACGCATGCCCAAGGCAGAACTCGAACCCGCTATCCTCTACGCTGCGGAACGCTAGAGACATAAGCTCTAGCGATGGTTAAAATCCTGGCTATGGCATTGAATTTTTTCAGTTTTACTCTACCTTTCCAGTTTATTTAAGTTATTTACGTATTTACTGTAGATACTTGTCTACACATTTCATTCGTTTGTATGCATAATTAAAATGTTTACAGATCTTTCTCTTTCTGAAATTTTGTTTTGCTTCACTCACCTCTGTCATTCCACCCTTCCTCCTCCTCCTCCTCCTCCTCCTCCTCCTCCTCCTCCTCCTCCTCCTCCTCCTCCTCCTCCTCCTCCTCCTCCTCCTCCTCCTCCTCCTCCTCCTCCTCCTCCTCCTCCTCCTCCTCCTCCTCCTCCTCCTCCTCCTCCTCCTCCTCCTCCTCCTCCTCCTCCTCCTCCTCCTCCTCCTCCTCCTCCTCCTCCTCCTCCTCCTCCTCCTCCTCCTCCTCCTCCTCCTCCTCCTCCTCCTCCTCCTCCTCCTCCTCCTCCTCCTCCTCCTCCTCCTCCTCCTCCTCCTCCTCCTCCTCCTCCTCCTCCTCCTCCTCCTCCTCCTCCTCCTCCTCCTCCTCCTCCTCCTCCTCCTCCAGCCTCTTCGTTTTCATCTCAATCATTTTCTAAATCAAGCAGTATCTGAGCTTACCCTTTTCTATTTTCTCAGGTGGACAACATTTCCAAAATTTTCTGGATATCCTTTCCTCTCCTGATGTGTCCAAACCGGTTTATTGGTTTATTATCTTCAGTAATCTATCCCAGTTTTAATTTGCATTTTTGCTTAATTAACAATGTTCATAATTTAATTTTCTAATTTTGAGTGCATTATTGATCTTACTAAAAAGTATATTTCCTTACAATAGCTTCGAAATTAAATCATTATTAAATTTTCAAATTTCAGTCCAAAAAGAGGCAATGCTTTCTGGCTGTTGGTTATATTTCTAACCCATTAAATACCATTTAACATCAATATTTCTGCTTCACCTTTCATAAATCTCTTCTTTATGTCCATCTCCTGTCTATCTTCGAGTTCTAACTTCTAAGTGCTTCAACACCATCTATGAATTCTTTTACGTAACTCTCTTAATGAGATTAATATATATTGCTGATCCTTGGAGGTCCATTTGCTGGTGACTGAGTGCACGTTTCCATGTAGAAGAGCAATAACAAAACAAGCGGACAGCAGGTGCTACCCTTGTGTTATGAGGACGGATGTAAACAGAACGGAAAAATAATCGCTTGAGGCGGGGAGGAAGTAACAGAAGGCAGAGAGAAATTGGTAATAAACAGCAAGAAATACGTGAGCCGCAAGACTAATAGGGCAGGCGAAAGACGATGAAAGAAGACAAGAAAAATAAAACGGCAGGGAGGAAATAAAAATGAAGATTAAGAGGACGTAGAAGAAAGGAAGATTTGTGGCAACAACGACAGTAGGATAATGACTCTCTTCACTAAGAAAAATTAATGGTTACCTCATCCTGAGCTTATCCCACGTTTGAGTGAAGTTTCTTCGGCAGTGAATAGGTGCAGATGTCTAGAATGTTCTCATGTGCAATATTGTTAAGGAATTCGATATTTTAATTTTTTACACAGAACTTTAAATTCTCCATCCAGAAAAAAAAGTATTTACAGCTATAAATGGGAGTTAATAAGAACACAGAGGGTAGAAGATTACCATCCCCTTGTTAATTATTATTAAGCCACTCCAAATTCAGAAGACTCGGTGTTAGCTCGACATTGCAGTAAAATCCTACTACAATCTTATAAACCTAAGTTGACTATCCTATGTCATATTATACTTGACGAATACCACGCTACGAAGCGGCACGTTTCAACCAGTCACAGCTGTTTATTCCACATTATAGTCATCCCTGCAACATTTGTCTGTTTTATCATCTCTCTAGCATCAGTTAATTCGATTCCTATCGTCACTTTCTCCGCATAGATGTTCAAAGTTAGCTTCGGCAAAACAGCACACACCACGGAAACAGAAACGTATATGGAAGCGGTTCAGCCAATTAATGTAGCAAGTTGATTAATGTTTTGTTGAGTTTATTTCCTTTAAACTGTATGTATTTTATTTTGATTGCTAGATAGTAAACTATACTGCACCCGAGTTTCGACTTTCTCTAGATAAATCTGCTTGTACTTCATTCGCAGATTGATCTATAAAATCAAAATCCCTCTTTTCAACAAACTTTCCATTAAAATACTTGCTCTATCTACTTCACTTTAATCGAGATAAACAATTGTATAAATACTTTATACATACTTTCTTATAGAGGCAAGGGTAACACTGGAATACTGTAGACCACAAGTGATAGTAAAATATTTTAAGAGCTGGTCGGCAGGTGATGTTTTTAAAGTTACTTTCTCTGTGCATGACCAGGAAGAGGGAATAAATAATACTACGAGGGCTGTTCAATAAAGAATGATCATAACCTTTTTACGATCATAATTTTTCGCACTAAAATTCAAACTTACTATATTCTGTTAGCTTAATGTGAAACAAACACGCCATAGTAGTTTCACTGTTGGTACTCTTGGTTCCCGCCTGTGAGAACCAGGCAAGTTCAGACATGCTCAGTATCGCCTACCGCTGCAATGGAGGTAACACGCGAGCAACAATATACGGTTCTGAAATTCTGCTTTCGTTTTAACAAATATTCAGTTGAGGCCTATACAGTGATACAGGAGGCCTATGCTGAGTCTGTTCTTCCCTAAAACACAGCTCGAAGGTGCTTTAAAATGTTTAAAGAGGGGAGACAATCAATTTCAAAAGAAGGTGGACCCTGTGCTCCAGTTACTGCTCATCCGGAAGAAAACATCAACTCTGCTGCGGCCTTTGTAAGAGAGGATCGACGAATTACCTTAAGATCACTTTCTGAAATACTGCACATTTCATTGGGTGTCATCCACACGTTGGTGACAGAAACATTACACATGAAACGTGTTTGTTTGGGATGGGTTCCAAGACTATTGATTCCCGAACAAAAGGACATTCGCATGCAGGTCTGCATGCAGTGAAAGTTGATGTTAGAGGAAGATCCGGAGTTTCTTTCAAACGTAATCAGTGTTTATGAAACATGGCTACATCATTTTGATCCTGAGAGCAAACAGCAAAGCTCAGTGTGGAAATCTCCTGCATCAGCAACCCCCCAAAAAGCAAAAGTGGTTGCTTCTGCTGGGAAAGTTATGGTCATCTCATTCTTTGATATTCGTGGAATGGTTTATCAGCATGTTGTACCTGCACACACATCAGAAACTGGACAATACTACAGGGATGTCCTGGAAACATTGTAAGTCCATATCAGGCGCAGAAGACCACATTTTCGTGAAGCAGGCTGGATGCTGCACCACGATAATGCGCGGCCGCATATCGCCAATGTTGTTGCTGAATATCTTGCTAAAATCAACGTGAAGTGCATCCTCGCCCTCCCTATAGTCCGGATTTAGCCCTATGTGACTCTTTTCCATTCCCAAACTTGAAGAAACGCCTTCGTGGGAGGCATTATC
Source organism: Mantis religiosa (assembly GCA_030765055.1). NCBI lineage: Eukaryota > Metazoa > Arthropoda > Insecta > Mantodea > Mantidae > Mantis > Mantis religiosa. The sequence continues at coordinate 238,870,814 of CM060948.1, read as the reverse complement.
CATCATCAGAAGCAGTGGTGAAGGCTGCGGAGGCGATTTTGAAGGATCTCTCAAAAATGGTTTGCAGCGTGTCTTTGAAGACTGGCAGAAACTCTGGGACAAGTGAATCGCACTCAGGGGAAGGACCATCAAAATTATGAGGGTGAGTAAAGGTACGTTGTCAAAAAGAAAGTGTGACCATTCTTTATTGAACAGCCCTTGTAATAATAATAATAATAATAATAATAATAATAATAATAATAATAATAATAATAATAATAATAATAATAATAATAATAATAATAATAATAATAATAATAATAATAATAATAATAATAATAATAATAATAATAATAATAATAATAATAATAATAATAATAATAATAATAATAATAATAATAATAATAATAATAATAATAATAATAATAATAATAATAATAATAATAATAATAATAATAATAATAATAATAATAATAATAATAATAATAATAATAATAATAATAATAATAATAATAATAATAATAATAATAATAATAATAATAATAATAATAATAATAATAATAATAATAATAATAATAATAATAATAATAATAATAATAATAATAATAATAATAATAATAATAATAATAATAATAATAATAATAATAATAATAATAATAATAATAATAATAATAATAATAATAATAATAATAATAATAATAATAATAATAATAATAATAATAATAATAATAATAATAATAATAATAATAATAATAATAATAATAATAATAATAATAATAATAATAATAATAATAATAATAATAATAATAATAATAATAATAATAATAATAATAATAATAATAATAATAATAATAATAATAATAATAATAATAATAATAATAATAATAATAATAATAATAATAATAATAATAATAATAATAATAATAATAATAATAATAATAATAATAATAATAATAATAATAATAATAATAATAATAATAATAATAATAATAATAATAATAATAATAATAATAATAATAATAATAATAATAATAATAATAATAATAATAATAATAATAATAATAATAATAATAATAATAATAATAATAATAATAATAATAATAATAACCACTTTCTATTTGAGAAAACTATGTCTGGTAAAAGGCATTTCAACAAGAAATATTTTAGAAATCTTAACTACAGGAAAAATAAATGGGTTACATGAACAGTTTGAGCTATTTACATCACACGATGTGTATCTTCTATTTTCTGAAGTAAGTTTGAGATTTCAATTTCGAACGAACCCAAGATCTCCCGAATGAAATCTGCGGAACCACCTCACTCCACAAACCCACAATATGTCGTAAGTGCAATTTTTCCTGCTGCCCGATGTACATATACATTCAATAGCTGCTTAGAAAACGTACAACGAAGCATCAAACTGTCGTGGAGATGGAAGGATCTTCTTCTGTGTGTTTTTCTAGGTGATAATACGCAGTCTTTCACACACGCAGCCTGCAACTCCGACAGCAGCATCTGATAGCACTTGTGCATCAAGTGAATCTCTGGTAAGTGAATTTAGAATTAAGATACGGAGATGACGAGCCAGCCTACCGCTTCCTTAATCCATCATCCCTTCCACAAGCAAGCGAGTTAAACCTTGTGCTCCCCCGCTGGTCTTTTAATTTAAGTGGAATTACCCAGATGTGGGAGGGGATGGTACTGCTACAGACGGCGCCGTATATAAACTTGATGCCCGAACGTCTGCGTCCGTTGTCCTAGCAACCACCCACCTTTAATTTAAACCTCCTGGGCGCGTGGTGCAGTATTCTCCCTAAGACAAATGAACTTGCTATGTAAACCTTTAGTTACAGCATACAAGTTCTTAATTAATGCAGTCGCTCACTTGCTTGCCACGGTTATCTCATTATGCACTGTAAGCACACGCCTTAAAGTCTTATTTTTACTTAATTGGCAAATGAATAACAACAGAAGGATGGCCCAATTAAGCTCGGACGACTTGAAGGTAAGGTCTACCACGCTACCTTTAGCAGCCCCCTGAGGGTCACTATAATATACTAACCCTGAAACCCTATATTTTTCCATGCATAACAGAACCAACTGCATGGAACTTTTAAAAACATTCAGTAATTAAAAAATCAAACGAATGATAACGGATATCTCAAACATGGTTAATGTCACAGAAACGTTTTCTTTAAATATATGTTTTATAATATACGCATCTTTGGTGTGGCAACTTTTTGTCTGTGCATTATGGATTATCCCTTATACAAAGTTGTATAACATTTTTCCCGAATGATAAGGCTTCAAGGTTATTTTCAGCATAATAAAACTATACATTTTAAGGTAAAAAAGTACAAAAGCAATGAAAAATGAACAGATTCTCGAAGCACATATTATGAAAGTCCAAATCATTACCTGGTTTGTTCACATTGGCGTCTTAGAACCCCTACCCCTAGCTTGTTGTTTCATATTTATCTCTTTGTTTTCCCACGTTACGCTCCCCTAGCTTTAATACTTTTCTCTTTTCCCCCTGTTGTTTTATACATATGCACAATACACACGAGGCAGGACTCGAATCTGCTACCTTCTGCATGGCGGAAGGCCAGAGACATACGCTCTAGCGACCACGGCTACGAGGTCCGGCAAATTGAGTGGCTTTTCATATTTCTGACAGACAAGCGGTTATAAGCGGATACGTAGCAATGAAGCCTCCGGAGTTCGTATCCCGAGCATATTTCTTATTTATATTTCTTATTTCAAAAACGACAATATCTATGGCGCATAGGATAATATAATTTCCAATTGCTAAGACTCACTTCATTTCTGTGCATCTATATTCACACAAAAACCTAAAGACTTTTCGCGTTTCAACCTAAATATTGTTGGCGATGTGCTAACAATTTTGGTGACAAAGTGAGTTTAGGAGAATTTGGTGTCGTCATTTCGCCACAATATCCACTTATACACCCACCAACCTAAATACCTACGCACCCAACTGCTAACCTAGATCTACCTATCCAAATCTTATCCTACACATGGTTAGTGTGAAATATTAATTAACTTCTGACTTAATAATGGTTTGAATTGTGAATCGTTAAACTATGAATACATGACTGTTGCAGAAGCTGGTAGTATTCAAAGCATTAAAAATGATATCACCCATCAAACAGATTCTTCGTAGTCAAAGATCAGCAGCCTTTCATACCTAGCAATCTATAGAAATTTAATGGAATCAATAAGAAGTGAAGCGAAAAGATTGGTGGACAAATGGAGAATTCATTACATCTGTATCAAGGCACATGTAGGAACTATCAACAACAAAACTGCATATCGTTTGTCCAAAGCAACAGCAGGCAAGAGAAATCTACTGTTCAGTTACGACAGTATACCATTAAATGAGAAGTTAAATGAACTACAGGAGAACAGCATACAAGTGGTAAAGTAAGCGGTCCTTTCCGAGTGTTAAATACAGGTTAAAAATAAGTATTCGCTTAACAAGGAATGTAAGCTTATTCCTAACTGCCATGGTATGCAGATATAATTCCTACTTTTCTAAATTCCATATTGAAGGTAGCCCTGAGAATCCATCTAGATTAGCGATCAGACTGTACTGCATCTCGTATTCAACTGTTCAAAATTCAAACGGCAATGTACATTATTCAAGAACTCAATATTGCGGGAATATAGTAAGTGGACAGAAATGTGCAGAAATCAGTACACTACTAGACAACGGAATTTATAATCTATATAAATTCAACAGAAATAGCCAGATACTAAAATGTTATAGGTTACTATAGAATAAGACCTAGATATTAATTACACTAGGTGAAACGGTATTTTTAAACTGATTATTTATAGCAAATTTAAGGCCCAGGAAAATATTATTAATTTTGCAAGATTGTTTTATATAATTTGTTTACTGAACATTATGATAAAATTTTAGAAGTGTTAAAACATTTGTGTGATAAATCAGTGAGAAAATTTAAACAGCTTATGAGAAAGGAAAGAAGATATTATACAATGCAGACATTGAATGTAATGAAATAGTTGGTTTTTATAAGGGCAACGGTGAGAAAAATCAACAGTCCCTAGAGGAATGAGATTTTATTACACGCTTGGGCTTGATGGAAGTGAGATGTTTGAATAGAAAACTGAAAGGGCGTTAAATCATTCGAAAAATAAAACAATTTATTGAAAAAGTTAATGTAAAAGTATTGTGTTTATTTTAAAACAACTATATGAAGTTGTTAATTTTGGAAATAAATGCACTTATCACGATATTTTAAATTATATTATCTCATTTTTATCCAATATCCAATCTTGGTAGGACATCCAACCGAGACCGCATACCTGAGAAGAAACTCCATGCTAGCTGCCGGGGCAACAAGATTGATTAAACATTTTTAAAGATATTTTCGAAAAGAAAAAATAAAGCTTAAAACGGCTTCAAGAGGCTTCACCAAAATGATAGCGAGATGAAAATTCACTTCCGAAACAAAAATACTGTCGCATAGGTAAATATATAACAGTAAATAAGTAATAAGCAGAGAAATCAGTCTTTGTTTTGTTTAGCATATTTAGTTCTAGAATAAAAAACTGTGAATTAGAGATAGCACCTATGGCAATGGAGCACACCGTAAAATAAAAAACGCATACAGTTCTTCTCTCTTAATAACACTAGTACAGATTTATGAGTAGAGAAAGCCAGTGAGCGCATCACATCAGATTTCTCTGATCTGTTACGTTTTCTCAGACATAACTGGTCTAACGATCTTACTTCCTGTAGTTTCGTAGTGATACACCGCTAGAGGTTTAGAGTAAAGTACCCATTACTTCTGCTGAAGTAGGCACCCAAAACACGTTAATCCCATTCACTTGTGCCCAGAAGATGCAAGACGCCTCCGCGTAGGAGATAATTCCAATCTTCTGCTCTACTTCTTCTGCAGCGATATAACACACGTCACCCAGGAACTTCATGCGTTGGCGTTTATTGAGTGTTTCAAATTCCGGAAGGGGACGATAAAGTCCTCATAAATTGACTCTCACTGGTATTACAGGGCAGACGCCAAATCTATGGGGCCGTGAGAACACCTCAGACATTTAAAACAGGAGACAGACTTACGTGTGCAATTGGCAAGCAGCGCGAATTTTAGAAACCTGCACCCTCAGATAAGCCCTCAGAGCTCGCTAGTTAGAATTCTAAGATACGCTCTGACTAAAGTTTACTTTAATTCTACTGTCAGGTTCTCTATTGCATATCTGTGTAAATACACAAATGTATTGCATTCCACCGAAAAAATAAATAAAATCAATACTGAGTTTTCATCAGGGATAGTTTTGAAATTCATTGAATAAAAAATATAAGCAATTTAAAAAAAAGTCCTTACACGCTCACTTGTGTCGTTATTCTGCATTATTCAAACAGCACAATAGAAGATTGACTCCAGTTTGACTTTTGCGAACTTTTTCTCTTTTTTTTAAAAAAAAAAAAGGCCCTATCTTTACAATGTTAGTCACATTCAATGTAACTTTTCTCTTGATCTATTAGGAATAAATTGCTGAGATATTTGCAGTAATAAGATTATGCTCTGTCCACACTTTGAGGATATTTTATTTTTCAAAATTTTTATTAATATATATTTTTCCTCACGCTTATGTGCGTTCGTGCATACCATAGTCTGTCTCTTTAGAAACCTTGTGTTAAAATATGCACAATATTGTAATACAAATTTCCTTAAAGTTTCAAAGCAACATCTCTTCTGGAAGTTGAGAAAATCGACATTATATATGAAAAAATTGTAACTTGCAGAAAAGGGCCTCTTAAGCTTTCAGTTCATTTCTGATAAATTTATTGGATCATCCTCCAGTTTTACTTTTGCATACTTTTCTATGCTGCCTTGCCCTCTGCTCTACGGCTCAATGCTTTATTAGAAGCCCTAATTCTTTCTCTGTCCAATTTGGATATTTCTTTTATTGTATTGCAGCCAATTGAGCTGTCCATATGTTTAGCTTATTTCATTTTATTGTATTACCATCATTAAATGTTACTACTGCATAATATTTTCCCAAATTAAGTGCGTTCATGTGTACAAATTCTTTTTAGGATATCTAGACCATATAACGCTGCTGACACATTCATTGGGGTTCAGGGTGCAAGCAGTGGCGGCTCGTGCCGAAAAATAACAGCGTGCTGAGGGAAAAAGTCCATGCAACTCACCTAGTTTCGAAAAATGAAGTCAATGCGCCAATGTTTCTTCATGGTATAAGCAGAATTTCTACTTCCTTTCGCTTTTTGCTCAATTTTTAAATCGGGTATTGGTCGCCCTAACATTTTTATACCAACCCTTTCTTCTAATGCTCTCCTTGAAAAGGGAGTTTTCAGCAGTTCATTAACTGTGTTCATTATTTATTGGTTAAAGTTTTCGTTAGTCATACATTGAATAAAATGAATTTATAACATGTTTCACAATCACTCACAAAATAAAGAAACGAATATCAGCTACTAAATAACGTTACACAAAGAAATACTTGGATACAATGCAAACTTGGGAACCACATGTACTTGTTAAGCGGGATTCCCGTTATGGTCGCGGGAATGGAGTATCGTGCGAAGGTGATTGGTGCATCACAAACAATCTGCCCTGTGATTTAATAAGCATTAGGTATTGAATCTGTGTACGTAAGAAGGATGAAATTAGGATGATTTTAAATGATTTTCAATGCATATTCAAGTTCTACAGCTATAACTAATGGTGTTGGTGATCCTGCTTCACCGTGCAGCGAATGATCACCGCGCAACACTCAGATGCAGCACGCATTTGTGCGAAAATCTAGGGAACCTAGGACATCGGGGACGAGTTTGCTGGTTCTTAGCACATTGAAGTTACGAATGCCTTCCATTAGTTACGGAGGTGTTTTCCATGCATCAAGAGTTCATTATTGGTCATACTCGATTTCTTATACTTACAATAATGCATTATTATTTACATGGTATTTTAAAATTTCTACAATATGATTTATAAAACAGAAAAGAAAGGACGAACCGCCCATGGGTGCGACCATGAATAACCTTTTGCAATAAATCTTTATTTGCCAGATCCCTGAACATAGGTTTTGGGACAGGAATTTGGGACTATTCGTCGTTAATTTGTCCCCATCTTAATCAGCCACACGTTCGGGCGAAATTTGGTACGGGATTTCTATATTTGAGATGGGATGCACGTTGACTTTTCGAAGATCCACGTCGAGAAGCCAGAAATAACAAATTCGTTGTATTTAGATTTGTTTCCTGATGACTGTGCTTGATTAACTAAGAGTCATGAGATTTTTGGTTTCAAGACGTGGTTCGGAATAAAGTTTCGGAGAAGTCAAATTTTGTAACTATTTAATTGTATTATTTAGATTACATTTTACTTGAACTTCATCTCCCATTCACTTCCATTTTGGTTTCAAGACGTGGTTCGGAATAAAGTTTCGGAGAAGTCAAATTTTGTAACTATTTAATTGTATTATTTAGATTACATTTTACTTGAACTTCCTCTCCCATTCACTTCCAACATATGGATAAATTCTTACTTTGTTATATTTAAACAGATTCAAACTATTACTTAAATGTTCTTGATCTTGCACCACTATACATCACACTCACCATTACAAAACCTTTCTCTATACTAAGATTATTGATTTTTTGGTAACTATCGTTACTCCTATCTTAATTTTGTGATTGGCCGATTTAATTCCACGTCACAACATTACGTCATATTACGTCATACAATTATTACTTCGGCCAATCACACAATTACATATATTTTTATAATCCAAAACTACTGTTACAGTTTTATAATTTCTAACATTGGGTCTGGCAAAGAATTTTCCTTCCCTCTGTTCTTCCTACTGTCATTTCCATCTCTCCTGACCACGAACCATTTCTCAGTACCACGAAATTTGATTACCATAAATTCAATGTTTAGAGTTTTCATTAAGACGTACCACATTCACTTAGCATTTATTTAAAACCTGTGTTATAAAAATTTAAAATTAAGGAACCACATAATTTATATACTATCTTAAGGCTAAAATACCATAGATTACGTTAAAATAAAAATAAAACACAAATGTCAAGATTTTTTTACTCTTCATTACTCAAACATCAAAAGTCGATTTAATACTAAATGTTAGGATATTTTAATGACAAATAAAATAGTATTTTCATTTTTTGGGCCTGGATGTAATCTTTGAACCGTCTTCATTCGAAAATACTCTTGTGTAATTAATAAAACGATAGACAAAATTTTACTATTCAAGCCAATGTAAATCTTGTTAATGCACACAATGAATCGCCCGCTCTTTGGTTATGCAGTATGCCAAGTACCTTGCATGATTTTAAAGTGGTAATTCGCTATTCGTTTTTTCTTCCTGTTATGCAAACATCAGAAATTTCCTTTTCAAAAATGTAATAAACTCTGTAAGCTTCTGTATCCTTACACCTACATTGCAGTATGCAAACTTGCAATGAAAGTTTACGTTGAGTAACAGGAAGTAGATAGCAAATGTAGTTCTGTGTGTATGTGTGTGTCTGTAAACAGCATAACTCCAAATGAAAAGTAAGATATGTATATACCTAACAAATTTCAGCACCCCTTAAAGATGCGACACTAAGATTTTCAACAAGATTCTTCCATCCCGAACTACCACTTACAGATCACTATCAGAAGATTCAATATATCAGTTGTATTAGTCCTTCACCGAGTGGAATATCTCAGGCGATAGCATCTGAAACTCTACCTCGGGATGTCATGGGTTGGAATCCCTTTCCAACCTTGAGTATTTTATATAATTTTCCAACATCAGTAGCTGAATGCTGGGCTGGATAATATACTACCATGACTTTTTCTTGTTTCTCATTTCTTGTCGTTTCACAACCTTTCAATTTTAAGGTTGGCCCTGCTACAATGGTCGATGGTGTGTGACGAATGAGGTGTATGTGCTTTAATAGGTGGACGCTTTTTCTCTGACAAAATAACCTTCTGCCCGAACCTTACCGTCCTTTCAGAAAAACAGGGAGGCATCGAGGGGGCGAGAATGCAAACGTTAGGGACCCCGCTTCGCTGTACCTGCTAGGTCAGATCTTGTTGCCGTTTCTACTCTCTCGTTCCTCCTTTCTTCCTGGAGATTTAGTAGGTACAATAAGCTTAGCTGTGAGCCCCTTATCTACAGAGAAACATTCACATTCAAACAACACAAGACTGGCTTGGTATCCTCACATCGCATAGATGTGACGGACCTCTTTTCTGAAAGAGTGTTTCAGGTGGGTCAATTGGCCTAACAGATGCTCTTTCACAGTGGTCTGCATACCAAAGTATGGAACTGAATATAATAATTTTCTACCTACGATAGCCAGACGTAATACAACAGAGCTCTGTGTTAGTCTCACATTCACAATGATTCTCGTTGGACTGGTTATTGACACTATCTTGTTTTTTTAGGGGAGCATTTCCTAGGTCAGTTACCGAATCCTGAGCTGGCTTTTTAACTTCATTTTCTATCACTTTATTTCTTTGTCATGTTTCAGTGTTGGAGAATCAGGCGAGTGGACAGCGTTTGATTTGAGTAGCTGTTCGTTCTGGCATGCGCTAGGTAAGAACCTTATCAAGACACCTCCTTGAGAAGGGACACTTGCATGTGCGTGTTCCTGTCGGACGTTACACCTAAAGACCTTAGGAACCCCAAGTGACTGCGGGCTCGCTACCCCGGATAAGGCCCCTCTCTGTGTTCTTTGCTTCAATCCCTCATTTCGGAGATCTAGTAGGTATTTACAATATGTGTTTCAAACTCGAGAGCCTCCTTCCCACCTAATCTAATAGCTTATTGAAAAAAATAAAACTTAAATAAATATACATTTTGCCCAGTAGTATTAACCATCAGATAAACAAGTGTAAAATGTCTCAAATCACAAGTTTAACCTAAAAATTCCAAATTTCTCGTCGATGTCTCCTTGAAAATGCATTAGTTGCGTACTGTACTAAGCACAGCAGCCCTGTTGCGTTGACATCAACCAACACCTGGTGGGGATAGCCGATGGAAGTATTTTAAAGGGACACTGACAGTTTGACATGCTTACCGTTACCTGTTTACCCAATTAGTGCCCGAAAGATAAATTTGACGTTTGGTGAAAAACAGAAAAACGTCATGTTCATTAAATTATCAAAGTCTCTGCTGCCATTCCATTTTCATGTGTCCTGTCTCATCTAATATAAAAATACTACAATACAACGTGCATTTAATCTGTGATGGTCTGGATCAACATGTAATGAATACTAGCACAGCTAACCAAAAATCTCATATTTACTTCCTTTAGGTTTAAAGATCACACAAAATTCTGACGTGTCAGACTGGCAGTTATTCATGGGAAATTGTCAATCCAGAAAGGAACTAGAGGTACAAGAAGACCGAAGAACTGATGCATTTTATTTCTTATTGCGTTTCTCCTTTACCCATTATTTTTGTTAGAAAATGGCATGGCACCCAAGGATTTATGTTATGAACAATTTTCACTTTTTCTTTCACGCACCTTTTTGGAAGGAGTATTATTGTTCCCTCCCCTCACAAAAGAATCCTTATGCGTTGTACTCACGTGGTATTTTCTACTCATTGCTGCACAAACTATGCTTTCTTACACCTTTTCTTCTATCTACGAGTACTTCATGTCAATGCATAGAAACATTTGCAGAGATTGTCTTTATTCAGTTTTCTTGTATGTACAAGGATATATTGGCAATAGGGTAGGCTTTAAGGGATAGTCATGTCTTTAAAGAACGGATCGCTGTGAAATGGCTTTGACATTCCGTTCTCTTTGCATGACCGAGAGAAAAAGAAATAAATACCTTCACATTCAAGAAACGTAACTGTGCGTGTGTGTGTATGTGTGTGTGCGTGTTTCAAAATACAAAAGCCAATAATAAATAACCCTGTGAACTTCACAGGAAAATCGCTTTAACTACATCGACATTTTATAGTAAAATTCTCTCTCTCTCTCTCGCTCTCTCTCGCTCTCTCTCCCTCTCTTGGTTTACCAATGAGAAAAAGTAATTCAAAATTAAGAGGATCAGAGAAAACTGAAGATGTCTGTACCCTTCATTTGCCATTAAAAGCTCTTACATAAACCTATGATGATATATGGTACTTAAATAAAAATAGCACCATTTTGAGAAAACCAAAGTTTGACAAATTTTCAATGAAAAAAGTAGCTTAAGCCGGGGGGGGGAATCTTTTTCGAAATCTTGTCTCCTATTTTTCATAGATTTTGAAATACAATAAAATTTAATTTCTAAGTGATTGGATATTTGAGTTATGGTGTTTACAGACGCACACGTGTGCACAGATATTTTTCTAAACATCGTATATTTTACATTCATGTTACTTTCTCTGCACATTCTTGAACACAGTGCTCTTATAAAAGATTATTATACACATTTACTCGAAATAAATTTTGTAGAAATGAATTACTTCCTTATGCGAAGAAGGAAATAAAAGTAGGCTTAGAGAGGTGGCTTTGAAATTCTGCTCTCTGTCCAAAACTAGAAAAAGGAAAAGAAAAGAAAAAAATAACAGTGGCGATTTTGCATTACTACTAAAACGTAAGCGATGGGTAAAGCTTTTCTAACGTAAAATAAAGATCTTTCTATAACACATTTTTATGCATGCTTTTTGGGAAATTAGTATTTCCGAAATATTTATCTACTGATTTGAATTTTCGGATATTTGCACTTTCCTAAATAGTTAAGTCTTATTCGTTTCTCTCTCCTTCTTAATCGCTCTCTTTCGCTCTTTCTCTTCCACTGATCATGTAAAGAGAGCAGACTGTCAAAACCATTACATAGCGACCATCTCTTAGTATATTTGAATATTAATTTAGCTTACTGTATTAAGCTAAATCAATATTTTCAATACCGATCGCTATATGATGGCTTATGTTCCACATCTACAACGAATTATATACGTAAATGTGTAACAACAGTTAATCTATAGTAACAAAAATTAGAGAGAAAAATGGGCTATCGTAAGGACTGTTAGTACGACAGAAGGCCAAAAGCTACTGAAATGTAGTAAATATTTTTGTTTAATTACATTCTGAAAATCTTTTTGATGTTTCAGATGACTTAAAGAAAAATCCAACAATATCAGAGAAATAAATGGAGCAGAATTATTCATTCATTCATTCATTCATTCATTCATTCATTCATTCATTCATTCATTCATTCATTCATTCATTCATTCATTCATTCATTTATAATTATATAATATGCATAACATCTATAACATTTATATAAATGTTAACGTAATAATGTGTAATATTTTAATTAATTGAGTTATATAAACTGTAGCATAATCACTACTCTTGCCTTCATAAACATTGATGTACTAGACATATCACCCTTTGCACTGTTAGGAAGCTTTCTGCAGAAGACTTTCACTGTAGTTCTAATGATAGGAGATACTGTTAGCTAACTTATAGTGAAACTGCACACAGATCTATTGGCAGCCGTGTCTTTCATGTTAATCAAGCCATGAACCAGCATGTGCTGTTACTCATAGTCACAAGTCTCATTTTAACCTACCAGCATCCTCCTGAGTTTCACATCTACGTGCCTTCTAATAACCCAAAAGCCACAACCATTCTCATTTTGCTATGAATGGACGGTATGTACAGATGATGTAGGTTTTCACATAGGAATTCTTACAAAGCATACCAAGGCTGAAGCAGAAGTTGGCAACAATTGCGCTTCAGCGTGCATTTATTTCTGTTTACTGTGCCTGCCGTCTTTTGTAAGGGGGCCGAACCCAGCTGCGCTTTGTTACATGATAATGAGTTCCCCAAATGCTGCGTTGTCAGTGTTTTCATATCTTCATCAAACGGTTGGAATGTTCTGGAAGCTTCAGTTTAATCCCTGTGTAACCAGGGCGTGCGTATTATATGAAACTGGTCGGTAAATGTTTCCATGGAAATTAAACCGGATGCTGTCTTTCATCTCTCAAGATATGCATAAGTTTACCACACTCGGAAATTGCTATAGCAGAAACATGACCCTTAGGAGGCTGTGAAGTAGTATGGTATGGTAGTATATACAGTCCAAATCGTCTTTTGAATCTGCGAATTGGTCTGTAGCACTATATCTGTGTTGTAATAGTAATAATAATAACAATAATAATAATAATAATAATAATAATAATAATAATAATAATAATAATAATAATAATAATAATAATAATAATAATAATAATAATAATAATAATAATAATAATAATAATAATAATAATAATAATAATAATAATAATAATAATAATAATAATAATAATAATAATAATAATAATAATAATAATAATAATAATAATAATAATAATAATAATAATAATAATAATAATAATAATAATAATAATAATAATAATAATAATAATAATAATAATAATAATAATAATAATAATAATAATAATAATAATAATAATAATAATAATAATAATAATAATAATAATAATAATAATAATAATAATAATAATAATAATAATAATAATAATAATAATAATAATAATAATAATAATAATAATAATAATAATAATAATAATAATAATAATAATAATAATAATAATAATAATAATAATAATAATAATAATAATAATAATATTAATAATAATAATAATAATAATAATAATAATAATAATAATAATAATAATAATAATAATAATAATAATAATAATAATAATAATAATAATAATAATAATAATAATAATAATAATAATAATAATAATAATAATAATAATAATAATAATAATAATAATAATAATAATAATAATAATAATAATAATAATAATAATAATAATAATAATAATAATAATAATAATAATAATAATAATAATAATAATAATAATAATAATAATAATAATAATAATAATAATAATAATAATAATAATCATAATAATCATAATAATCATAATAATCATAATAATCATAATAATCATAATAATAATAATAATCATAATAATAATAATAATCATAATAATAATAATAATAATAATAATAATAATAATAATAATAATAATAATAATAATAATAATAATAATAATAATAATAATAATAATAATAATAATAATAATAATAATAATAATAATAATAATAATAATAATAATAATAATAATAATAATAATAATAATAATAATAATAATAATAATAATAATAATAATAATAATAATAATAATAATAATAATAATAATAATAATAATAATAATAATAATAATAATAATAATAATAATAATAATAATAAATTCTCTTTTGTCCCATGAAAGGCAAGTTCCTGCTGCTAGAGGGTAGCTCACAAATGCATTGAGCTCTTCCACGCTAGGGTTGTAAGTGGCTCAGACAGCGCCTGTGATCAGCATTCATGAGGTCGTGTTTTCGATTCCCATGGCTGACCTTCCTCACCAATGGAACTTTTCGGGTGTTTCTCCGGATTGCTAGGCAAATGCTGGGAAAGATAATTACGTCCCCGAATTTTCTGTCACTCCAATTTGCCTCGATTCTTATTTCACTTCGCTGTTGCATTTATTCTAAGTGCAGACAGAGGTTTTGGCGTGCAGAGCAGGGAATTTGGTCTCTGTGAATCCTTGACCTCTGGATTGAGGAAGTTCTCCAAGTGCCACCTTCCCTTAGGGCGTATGTAAACCAGCAGGGGGAGTGCGGTCGGCTATATGAGCGGCCACTGGGATTTTCAATCTGTAGCTGTTATGTACCTTCCCAGATGCTCTTTCTCCTCAGGTTGGAGCACCCTTAGAACCCTCTCATCTCATCGTCAGATAATAGCTCTAAACGTGTTCTGAGTTTCGATTTGCTAACTGCTACCATTATAAACTTCTCTGTTAGACATTACTACAATGACTTGGGTAGATATTTAACTCTACAGTACACACTACATTCTACACATGTATTGTGCGATACTGTTTAACTACACAATGCACACTTCCGTACACCCACTTAAGAGTTGTCCTTATGCCTGCGAGGTTTGGGGCATGACGGCAGATAGCTAGCTGGCATATCTTCATCGCGCTCAGAATAGAGGACTTAGGTCCATCTATTCCATAGGCCGACTTTTTCCAGTAAGGTTGCTTCATGAAGCCACATCACTTCCATACGTGGAGGATGAAATTAGGCGCCGGGCTACAAAATTATATGCCAGTTTACCATCACATAGAAGTGCACTGGTTAGGTCTCTTGGTGATTATTATCCAACTAGATGTCGGCTTCGACTTTTCCGGGTCCCCCGCATGGCTTGCAGGCATCCGAGGTAACCACGGAGCAAATCCACCAGCAGCAAAAGCTCAGCTCCTATATAATCCAACCAAGAGTTGTTTGGCTTAAAAATGTATTCTAACTAAATCCAAATTTAATTAACTTCATTGCCAGGGAGAATTAGACATAGCATCCTGTCTTCCTTCAGAGAAGTAATCTACTACCTGAAGTGTTCCTTGCATCCTAAACGTTAAAAATTTCATCCTTAACCCATTCTAATAAAAGAAAATTCTTCCTGCGGTAAAACCCAAAACCTGGGTGGGCACGCAGCAAAAATCTTCGAGCTGAACACAACCTGCCAGTATCTTGTGTGTGTGTGTATGTGTGTGTGTGTGTGTGTGTGTGTGTGTGTGTGTGTGTGTGTGTGTGTGTGTGTGTGTGTGTGTGTGTAGATCATTAAACATGACTATTGCATATTGCAAGCTTAGGTTATTACAAATTATTTATACAAAGTCATCCAACCAGTGCTTTTGTTAATTTGTAATGAGCCTGTATTATACATAAGTAACCAGACTTGTGTCAGTCATTTATTTCGGAAAATGTAGCATTAAGTTGTTTATAACTGTAGCAGATGTGTTCCTGAGGTCATGGATTCAAACGCGGCGGAGGGAATCGAATTTTTCCGGTGCACCATGGCTTCCTTCGGAAGGAAAGTAAAGCCGGTGATATCGTGTCAGAAATTTTTGGCACGAAAAAGAATCACAACGTGATAAAGCGTAATCCGAGCAAAATTAAGGTCCTTCACGCCAAATATATAATGGGACGCTGAGAACCACAGGAGTTAAAAACCGTCCATAAATTAAAAAATACTCAGTTTTTTTATCAATCACTCATAACCGGAAGTGGGATCAGTGACGTATTACTTTAAATTTCAAATGGGAGTGGAAGCCAAATAGTGCAGGAATGCAAGAGACAAAGAGCACTTAAATGTAACACTATGCGTACGTTTACATATATCAATCAGATATATTCTATTCTCCGTTAGTATACTGCATTGCACATTTCGCTATGTTTATTTTTTGATGAAATGGAAGCCTTAATTTCTGCCTTGGTAAATAAACAAATATTATAGAAATCCGATTACGTGTGAGTTTTCTCACGCTTACGTTAGAGGAATCTTTCATAAACTTTAAATATGTGAAGGAAGGTACAATATATAAATACCATCTGTGAAGCCAAGTGGAATTCAGGTGCACTATATATAATAGAACAACGAAGAACTTTAAAATTTTAACTATCTATACTTTCGAGAAGTATCACTCTCCGAAAAAAGAAAAAATATATTATGGGTTACATTCATATGTATTCCTCATCTCACTATCGTTTGCATTTGTATAACTTCTAGAAGCTATTCAAAGTAAACCTATCTTTCTATTAATTTTATGTTAAAAATGAATGTGTAGTGTTCAACGCCCCATGTATATAAAAGGAGAGAGAGAGAGAGAGAGAGAGAGAGAGAGGGGGGGGTATTCGAAACCATGACAGAACGGTATGGTTCAGGCGGTTTCGTCTGTGGCCCGCCTTCGGGAAATCCGGGTTCCATCCCCGTGGCCGAACTACCTGACTCTTGGCCTTTTTTCCAGGGATTTTCTGGTCGCTACGTAAGTGCTGGGTAGGTTAATTACATCCTACGAATTTTCTGTCCCTCCATTTCATCTCCATTGTTATTTCACATCATCTTTCATCTGGTCTTTTTCAGGGTAGAAGTGCCGGCCGGTGTCTCTGCGGTGCATGGCAGGATGATATGCTCTGAGAGAACCACTTTTTCCTCCGGTAGGTCGGTTGCCAGTCTCCGAACCTGCTGCTGGTACCATTTCGGAAACGGGTGCCCGGACCATTTACGGAGCGGCTGCCGGGCACGTTTCCGTATGCAGTGGGGGGCATGTCCGTTGTCCCAGCCTGCCAGGTGAGGTCAATAAGTAAAATGTAGGGACTCTGCCCTCTACACTGTCATGGCTCCTTGGGTCGGTCGCCCTCTGTCACTTGCCGCCTCATGTTTCCTTCCGGGGTGACCACTTGGGGGCAATGGTACAATGGATCAAGACTAGTCTCCCTGCCGAATACCCTCCGTAGTAAAAATCCTAATCCTAATTCGAAACCATAATCAGGTGCTTAAAAATGAGCCGCTATATTATGCTGATCTTAAAACACTAGGTATATTCTTTCCATGACATCCTGAGAAACAACTGAACATTGACAAGACCTTTACAAATGACAAAATACTGAAAATTTAAATCAAACCATTTTGGAACTGGTTGTTTTCTCAGAAAAGTAATTTCAAATAGATTGTTTCCTAAAGAAAAGTCTCTAAATTGGCATAGAATCGTGCTCACTCTATTTATTTTGTTGGAACTTGCATACAATTATAAAATGCAAAGCATTTGGAAGTGCTTCGTTTTGTCTATCTGTTAACGTTACACATAACTGTGAAATGAAGAACATCACAGGCAATTGCAAGAAAATTTGATAAACATTTTCTTTGTATGAAAATTTCTTAGACATATGGTATTCTAATCAAAACATTAGAGGCATCTGTTTCAAAAAGTCAAACATTTGAAATACTTTTCGTGTGAAGGGAAGTTCGGTGAGAGAGCAGATAATTTTTAAGAAATTTGGAAGATACAAATTAAATACAAATATCAAATATTTCGTTTTCTAGTTCATCCTGCTCACAACCACCAGATATGCGCCTACACAGGTGTTTTCCCCCATACATGCCTTTTATTAAGGTGCCTGGAAACACATTTCCTGTGACAAGTCCTATTGAATTTTTGAATGGAATACAATATCTTCACTAGCTACCAGGTACGTGATAGGGAATCTCCAACAGCAAACTCAATGCCACATCACGAAATGGTTGATAATATTTGAGCGGCAGATGGCATGTTTATTCACCAATGAAACTGGCGCTTTACAAAATTAGAAGCTATGTTCATGTTTGCGCTGAAACATCCGGAAACGGATGAGCGGCTATTGTCTGGTGTTAGCTGGAAAGAAATGTCTACAAACCGCATTGCAAGGGAACAGTAGCGCCAATGTGGCCGGACATCCAACCAACAAACAAATTATATATGTAGTTCACACCCTTATTCACCGCGCGCGGTGGACTTTTTTCTCCCCTTAAAGCTAAATTGACGTTTTAAAACTCCATCGTGCGAGCAGCAGTGTTTTTGGTTTATAAATGCACCTAAATTGTACAATCCATGTTATACGTGTAGAATTTGCTGTAATTATTATGCTACAGAAGGTAAAATTGGAAGACCTAGTTTTAATCACAGTGAAATCTCACAGCTTCTGTGTTGAATATACTTTATCAATCTTAGGCAGCAATATTAAACGCGCAAAGCTATATTTTTATTTTATTTTACTTTGGCCTGTGTCATCATTAAGGGCTAAATGCTCCTGCCTACTGGCAGGGTAGCTCAAAAGCATTCCTAAGGAGTATATACATTTAAGTCTTGTCCTGTTACACAATAAATAATTTTATATTAAAATTAAAACTATTTTATATTAAGATTTTGAAAGCTTTTTCCACGCAGTGTCCCAGTCCCCTTCACACCACACGTATTTTACATTAACACTTAAGAGTTTTTTCTCTACGTCTCTGTCTTTTGCACTCGACTATAGATTTCCCACTTTCTGCTTACAGAAGACCATCGATGTAATCCTTTGCCTACTCAAGCACCTTTTACCTATCCTGGGGTCCCACGTGTTCTGCAAGTCCACATTGTTAAACAAACGGATATTAAAGAATAAACAAATGCATATTTAGCATTCTGCAATGGTAAACAAAGACTAAGTGGCATCAATTAATGATTCCAAATGATAGGTTAAGATAAAATCGTGCGAAGGGGATTCGGCACTTAACTCTATGGTCAGGGAGGAATGCTGCCTCCGTGGTTATTTCCAGTAAGCCAAGACCTGTCCTACAAGAAGCCCCCTCCCCATTACAGGATGGAAGTGGATACGCCCCTTACGCGCGTCATCCCATCTGAACAACCTCGGTGGGGATGCACACTATGCTACTATAAAATAGCTCTGCAGGTAAATAGGCAACCCTCTGCCCATCCGGGCGGCCTAGGGCTGGCCGGACGTACCCAATGCCCATGGATGTCGGGAAAACTCCACCTCGAGTCCTACCCAATTCCAACAACTTCTGCAGGGAAGGACTTGGATGTTCGGCCCAAGGTACTTCTAGTACGCCAGCAATACGACGAGGTGTTAGGGGTCCTCTGTGCTCGCACCACAGCAGCTGAAGGGGTCAGTGCCTACAGGGAGATTCGACACTGTGACCAGTGTTGATCCATTACACCTATGCCCCCAAAAAGGGCATACCGGGGAGGAAGGAGGAGGCGAAAGGAAACAGAGGGCGGTCGACCCAAGGAGTCACGACAGTGCAGAAGGCATGGTTCCTACATTTTACCAGTTGGCAGCTCCTCGGCAGGCCAGTACAATTGGTATCCAACCCACCGTTGTCCTGAAAAGGCCCACGCAGACCATCCTATCGGAGGAGGAAGTATTTACAGGATCATATCATCTTGCCATGCAGCGCCGAGACTCCCGTAGACAATTCTACCCTGAGAGAGACCACCAGATGAAATATGATGTGAAAAGGCAGAAAATTCAGGGGTGTAATTAGCTTACCCAGCATTCGGTAATGCTTACCCTGGCGAACCGGAAACTCTTCCCAAGAAACCTATGGGTTAGGTAGACCGGCCAGGGGAATCGAACCTATACCTCCCGAATGTGGGCCAAAGACGAAACCGCCTGAACCATCCCGCTTGGCTCAATGACTCCATACATTTCAGCCATTGTTTTCAAAAGTTATGGTCGCAGAATCCATGTCATTTCTTCATACTTACCCAAGGCGGATAAAATAGCCTTTGACGTAATAAGTATATGGTCATTCAGAATGAAAATTTAGCAAAATAACGGTAGGAAACTTAAACATACACTTGAAAGGATATTTGTCATTCACAACCACAAATGGAAACGTACACTGAAGCTAAAGGCAAGAGAGCGTGAAACAGTTAAGGTAATATGGAAGCAATCAGTTTATTGCCGACAGAACACAGATAGAAGAGGTTTTGTCAACTATCAAAATGAACCAGAGCTACTTCCCCAAGTAAAGGATTTTATACTCGTAAAGGGTACCATTTACCATCACAATTTACTTTCCTGTGATTTTTATAGATGTCCCAGTAGTGATTCCTGGAGTGTGAACTTGCACAAACAGAAGGGCAGTTTGGAGAGTCAAAAATGGCGAGGGAAAATATGACGTGAAATGCTAAATCCTTTGCGCAAAATCATTAATGTCATCTATGGTATTCCAGTATACGATGAAACAACTACTGCCAGCTGCTCCAGTGACGAACTATGAGGTCTTTTTCTCAGAGTATGTGATGATAAGCTGTTTGCGTTGACCACTAAATGTGTATAACCCAAGCATGGTCTTTAGGCACTACGAAATGCCGATAATTGATCCAGTAAACACCTCTGCAATACTGTAAAATAGGAACAAAAAATGTGAATTTCATAAATACATGCCGTTTTATCGAATTAACTACCACCTTCACTACACCCCATCAACGTTTTATTTATATTGCCAATTTAAGCTGCCAATTTGTCTATAATACATAGATAAGTTTTCTCTCGGTGACTTGTTAAATTCTAAAAGAATTGTTTTCTTTCTAATTTTTATAATTCTCTCTACTTGGCTCAGTAAATGTCTTACTCACGCAATTGGCTAATTACTCCGTATTCTCAAGGTAAATTTCAGCCGTGCTTCCTTAGTTATGCATTGATTTCAATATACTGAAATTAGTTACTGTAATTATTTATATAGCTTTTCTAATCACTTCTTTATAAAATTTTTAATTTTACCCATCAATAATTACGTAATCAATCATCACGTAATGCAGTGCATAAAATTACTTTTAATTCCTAAATCCTGACCGTGTTAATATATTGCTTGGAATGAAAAATACGAGGCATTTGTGTTATTTTACATGTGCTATATTCAGCAGACGAATAACAACTATTTTCTAGCCTAAGATATTCACAAAATAAAGGCCAATGACTTCTTGCAGGTAAATTCCTTTAAAACTTCAATGTATGCATATTCAAGTAAGGGCTTTGTAAGCGCTTTTTAAGCTATTTAATAATTTATGAAATGAAATTAGATCCCATTATGTCCATCAGGTAGATCTGGTCCTTTCACTGCTAAAATTATCATTAAAATTTATTGAGTCGTTTTCGGTTTACCTTAGATACACTTACACTTTGTAGATAAAACTCTTCACTGGTTAGTATAGACTTTACTATGACAGGGTGTTGATACACGGATACCCCATATCAGCTGGTCTTATTTGTCACCACTCTAAATAGCCCTGCCTCCTCTTAAGGTTTTATATGGTCTAAAGGTTAAACGAGGATCAAAGATTTGTTTCCAATTAGTTCATGGTATATAAACATAGATTTATTTTAATAACAGTTAACTGATAGTTAAACCTCGTACTATAATAAGTAGAGCCCGGATTTTACACAATTACATGTCCTCTTCTTTTATACTTGGACACACGAAAGCAGAAGATATTGACGAACTGAAGCATGTATGTACATTGCTATACTGAAATTTCATTTTATGTATCTTTATGTATTTCAGCATATATTCAATATCTTCTGCAATGTCACATGAAACCAAATATATAACCTTTCTTTGCTAAATTATTTATATATTTATAATTATACATGTAATATTTCTTTCTTTACTTCTTTCTTTGTACGCCTGCCTACATTTTTCTTCCTTTAAAAATAACAGTAAATAGTAATTAACAATTAAATTGAATGATAAATTGATATGTTGACGTTCTGAAGCTGCGATATTGGAACATTGCTCGATATAAGAACAGTGTAACGATAAAATTAAAAATAATTAACGATACAGATGGAATAAAGCTTGAAAGGGCATTAACAAACGAAAAAATATATATATCACCATGAACCTACTACCTCAAAAAGGCCTTTTAATTATATGTGTACTGCAATGAAATCTACATATTATACAAACTACAATACTCCTCTCCTGCTTATAAATGTACTGCCAGTGACCAAGACCAGAAAGTCTAAACTCAATATGAACTATCTTGCCATTCCTTTCAAGAAACAGTGGTAAGAATAAAGAACGAAATAGAAGATCAATGCATATGGATAACTGTGAGTAAGATTAAAAGGTAATGTAACGCTATGTAGCAAATCTCATGTAAAAATTACCCTGAACCATTCGTAATTGCTTCCAAACTTTTGAAACATAGAATCATTCGACAGATTCACTAACAATGGTTTAAAGATATTATGGTCCTTAAGAAGTCAAGTAGAAAATGTTCTGGTAATGTTCTCCTATGCTTTAGTGTATATGTTAAAGCTGCAAGTGCTCTAAAAGTGCACTTAACATGTTTTGCTCACTCTCCGCAGAGCGTAGCCGAAGAAATAAGAACCAACTTTCCTGAAGTTCGTAAAAGTCATTTCATCCATAAAAAATATGTTCGTGAAAGCTCCTTTTAGAGCTTAGCGCTACAAAGATCAGCTACCCAACACTGCTCTGGCACCGAGACAGTACTTATGAGGTGGGTACTTATGGGTTAGTCAGCTTTTATACTGAACATTTTGAATGTGTTAAATTTGTAATAGAAATACCCTCAACAGAATCATTCGTATGTGAAGCTCAAGCTGCTTTCAAAAAATATAACATCAAGAGCTTTAGTGTATACATTAGAGGTGATTTCGGTTAGCTTCCAGAGAGTATTACAAAAATTGGAGTCCTTAGGACTTTCCCTGCAGGAATCTATGAATATTATGGAACATGTGAAAACAGAACTCTTCTGTAAAACGTAACGTTAGCCTCAACGCGTCTCTAAAGTTCTAAAAGTAATTATTAGAAACCCGCAGTCATAAGCAAGATCCCGAATGGTGAAGACTTGCATCCTCCGCAGAACATCCGGCCAGAAAAAGAAGGTGTTTATAAAGTACAGTCCTGTAACAACTTATGATATTGAATGATCATTTTCTTCACACAAGAAAATGTATTGAACAGAGAAATGTCATTTGCAATATTAGAAACTGTACACAAGTATCTTATTGCACACTCTGCTACAAAATAAACATAAATTGGTGTTACGTACTCATCTTAATTTCTTTATTTTTGTTTATAAAGACTGTTATTTTCTGTTGTTTTGTTCCTGCATAGTTAAGAAACATTTTAATGGTTCAAAAAATACAATTAAAACTGTAAATATCAATTTAAACTAACAGGTTTGAATTAGTATGTCACAATAAAAAGAGTAAATGCAGCGGTGCAAGAAATGAGCCGTGAATGAAATTAATTAATTTAAATTTAACGTACAGAATTTAAATGTAACTTTAAATGATCTTAGTATAAATTCATAATTACATACTTATTTGACATTACATATTTAATTACATGTGTATTCATGGAAGGGATTTCGCAGACGCCATCAAGTACAAAACAACTGCCATACTGTATGTACATGAAACTTCTTTTACTTTATTTGGTTTTATATAGATGTTGTGGTTATTAAATAATTTGTTAATTTTTTAACTATGTACATATGTCTCAAAATGATATTACGTAAAAATCTAACTACAGTAATAAGGTTTAAAAATGTCTCATTACTATCTTAAAGGGAAAAGGTAGCCTGGTACTGTCAATTATGAAGCGTTATGTCCTTGCAAGAAATGAAGTTTTTTCCACAGATATTTTTACTTTCTATTCTAGTTACCCTTAGTAAGTAGAGGAATATATTGCCTGTTATTCTATCCAAGAAATCGATTACGAAATTTAACAAAATATACATATTTTGAGTTCCTGTGCATCCAAACGAAACTTTTTAAGGAAATGTCTACTTGTGTGTATATGTGTGGGAAAAGAACGACTAAAAAGTTGAATAAATTCCGAAAATAATTGTCAGTAAAATACTAAATCCCAAACCAACCTTTACGTGGAATATTTTCAGTTATTTTTATTGTATTAAAGTAGGTCTAACAATTTGGATCACATATTTGGGATATTTATATGACCAAAAACGATATTTAAAAGTGCAATAAATATGTAAATATTTATAATTTATAATTAAATTTTCAGATAAATTATTAAGAACTTCAAGAGAAGGGACAAATTAAAATCCTGGGAAATCAAGATCCAGTATTCTCTGTCCAACTGAAGAGAGAAATAGGGTGTTATACGAACAGTACATGGCGGATAAAGTACTGTGACTGTTATACCTTGCATTCCCAACATCAATTAGATTTAGTTTCCAATGATAGGCCGTTCTCGCCAATGCATGTGTGTACTCATTTCCATTACGTATATTACAGCAAGTGTTCAACAGTAAGATTTAAACTGCAATACCTACATACTCCATTTCACACAGATTGGCTTTTAAAATGTTTAAATGTCATGAAGTTAAAAACACTGCCCCAGCAATTGTACAAATAATTTGTATCCGCTCAATAAAACTGTGAGTGGTTTTGATGCACCTGTCTGTCCCTTTGCCCTTGGGGAGGGGGAGAGGGGGACACCGCTGCAAAGAGAGCAAGCTATCGTTCCGATATCGATTATCGGAAAATGTACCTATTCGTTTTGTTTACTAGGTATGACGTTTCATGTTTTTATTGCACTTAGAGCAGGAATGTTTCTGTTCGGTTTATGACGCATAACTCATCGGCCGATGAGCGTAAAAACGGAAACGAAAAATGAGGTTCGCTGTGTGCAGACAAAGCGCACGTAAGAGAGACGTTCATGTATTCTATTAAGCATTTTCGTGAAATTCTCGGAATTAAATAACGTAATGTTTTGGTAACAAAAACAAAAACGAAGAGTAGAATGGTTGGTTTTACCATCTCTCCCACGTTCATGCACTCCATGCAAATTAAATACCCAGATTTCAATGAAAATACACTTGTTGAGGTCGCCAGAATACCCCAAAAAATTTAAGAAAAGGCATCTGATTGTGAAAAAATAACTAAAAATGGAAAAGTCTGTTAAATAACAAATTGATATTTCAGCGCTCTCTAACCATGCGCAACTAAGAATTTAAAAACAAATCGCCCCAGGCTACCCTTAATATAGAAATCCTTTTGAAAATGTTGATTTTGGTTAAAAATGATTCTAAGGATTTATATTAAAATACAATAATATTTTTAAAATGTTCTCGTTAATAATAAAATGTTTTTCTTTAACTTTTTTGGGATTACCTCTGGAGTCCTCTTCATTCTAGACGACTTTAGAAACAGGTAAACCATGCAATATGGGTAAAATCGCATTATACACAAAAATGTATATGTCGTTAAAGTATACAATTTATAGAAAATATTTTATTTGAATGTGGAGATGAGCATTTTCGAGATATTCCTTATTATTGTTCTGAAATTTCATATACATACACTTTCTTCAAATAGGAAGTCCTAAATCGTTTTTCTGGCTAAAAATAGAAAATAGAATGTCAAATTCATCACATAACTACCAGTCCTTATAAGATTTGACTATCGCTTAATACTGTGTTATCCCACTCCCACTGAATCCTAAAAGAAATATGCAATAAACCATTTCTATGAACGTTTATTCAAATTAATCTAAAATGGAACGATGAATAAACTTCTATAAGAACAGTTAATACAATAATAAATATAAACATTTTGTGAATTCACATATCAAGTGTTGATTTTCTCTATCACGTACACACAGAGAAGATAGAAGGGCATCGCAGTCCACCAAAAAATTCTATATCAAGATTTTGGTGTAAATACACGTTTTGAGATCTCTGAATTTAAAAAAATGCATTTGAGTAACATAACTCAAAAATAAAAAGCAGGTTGAATACAAAACTTGGTATCTAAGTTCAACATTTTCTAAAAATGTGACACGAACAGGTTACTCTTTAGAGGAAATATTTTTTCGAAAATTTGCTCTTGATTTTCATTAAAATGTAATATGTTTAATATATTTCCATGACAAATGAAATGTATATCTTGAAATTTCTGAAAATGTCCTCAGAAATCTTCATCATTCTGGATGACCTTTTACATAGCTGATAAACGGTAAGATATAGACAAACTCACAACACAAAAATGTAGTTCTTGCTAAAAATAAAAAGAAAAATCCGAGAGAACAAAACTTTGTTCTGTTACACTAAAGCCAGTATGGGTTGCGTTCTGTTTCACGAGGTAATGTGTTTTGGTTTTCCATCACGTACAAACGGATAATACTCTCATTAGAACAGACTGCATTCTGTACCGTTTGTCTAAATTCTAAATTAATGGAACGTAACGGTTACCCAGGTATGCTTGCACAGACACAATGGCCTTAAACATTCAATGGAGCATTTGCGTTGCACTAGGTAACTTTCAGTGTTGCAGCAGCGTTTATTGGTTTAACACCTGAGTTAAATGCACAATTGGAAAGCAGGTTACAAGCAATTAAATGCATTATTGCTGAAGTCCCCATTTCAATTCAGATGCGTTTCAAACGGTTTTACGCTAAGGATTTTACGCCTGAAGAAAATCCATTACCTTCTACTGAGTTTGAAACCACAATTTTAGCAACCAGAGGCCAGCATGTTACCCCTAAACCAAAGAGGCGGATAAGTATTTTGGTATTCCAATTCAAGATTAAGTATTACAGTCTATAGTTAATACAGCTCAAGGAAAAAGATAATGTTAACTATCCATCTCTAGTGTGCCCGCCTCGGTAGCGTGGTGGTAGCATGTCTGCCTCACGTTCAAGAGGTCCCGAGTTCGAATCTCGGTCAGGGTGAGTTACCTGGATAAGGTTTTTTCCGGGGTTTTCCCTTATCGTGAAAGACGAATGTCGGCTAACTCTAAGCTAAGCTCGATGGACCCCGGGCTCATTTGTGCATCATTTCACCCATTCCATTCATCGTCCGATATGACGTAACGTTGGAGGACGTAAATTACAACAACAACAAAATCTCTAATGTAAATGAGGGTAATATTTTATTTCTTCTAGACTGTAGTGCCTGTTATTCTAATGTTCTTTCAACACTAATGCTACACTTTAGAGAAGAATACTACAATAGAATATAATGCTACTAATTTCAATATTGCACATTTTACATATGAATGGAAGATACACTCCAAAATAAATTTATCTATTCTGGAAATAATATTTATGAAGATATGCTTAATTTCTATGATCTTCATTTTCACACTTTCCTTTAGAGAATAAACAAACATCACAGAAGGTAAAGTTAAAATACATACTGATAGCAGGGCATGTCACAAGTTATATACAAATATGAAACAATGCATGTGTTTTCCATAACTAGGGAGATACCTCAGGCCATTTAACTATACCGTTGTCTATTTCTTATGAATTACCAGAATATATGAAGTTGTAGAAATGCTTTCTGAATTAAGAGGACTTCACAGGCTATAACAGCATTAATTTCGTCATTGCAATATATCGAAAATATTTGTATTTTAATCAAAGGGGTTAGAAGCATTTTTAATCTGAAGTATAGAAATTTCTTACGCTTATTGCAACATGATTATTCTCAAAAAATCATTAAAGCATTGGAATGTTATATTTATGTTAAGGATGGTTAGGTAAGAGTTCCTCTAAACTCTTGTGTTACATCTTTGAAAGATACCGGACTTAGTTTGGTATGTAACCAACTTTTAACTGTATAAGTTTTCTTTTTTAAATTTGCGTCCTCCAACGTTAAGTCATATAGGAGGATAAATGAAATGGCTGAAATGATGTTCTAATGAGTGCAGGGTCCATAGAGCTTAGGTTTACCTGACATTCATCTTCCAGCACAAACCCTGAAAAAAAAATCTTATCCAGATAACTCATCTTGACCGAGATTCGAGCTCGGAACCTACTAATCGTGAGGCAGACGCACTACCATCTACGCTACCGAGGCGATATTTTTTTTAAGTTATGCTGTTCGCAGACACACATAAGTGGTTTTTGCACTCAGGGAGTCGGTGAAATATCGATACCAACTTTTTGGGTGGAATGCAGCACTCCCTCCATTTATTATCTATGACGCTGTGGTAAAGCGTAGTAGGGCTAGCCCCATAGCTCAGTTGGTGCAGCCCCTGCCTGCTGTATAAGGGGTTTCTGGTTCGATTCCCGGCTGTGTTGGGGATTTTCCTCCAATCAAGATGACTCCCCATTTTCCCACAGTCTGGAAATATGAATGAGCGTGCGAATATGTGCGTGATTTAATGATTAAAATACTAGTACAAGCAACCTAACGTATACAAGTTAACACCATTAATATGTTCCAAAGGAGAATGGCCGCCGATATGACTATTGGAGTAAAAGGCGGGGTATAAATGAGAAAAAAGGTGGTACTTGCATTCGTAAACCACTTCTCATTCATTCCATTTCATTTTCAATATTCAGGTGTGCTTCTGGAATCATGGTATATAGCAATGCCGTACAGATGGCGCAGAAGCATGCGTTTACCCTAAATGACATGCAGAGGCATGCGGACATTAAGGGATTGGTAAATCGACGGGTCTCTTCTTCGTCCTCTCTGACGGCTCCAGTAGCTGGACGGGTCATCACGCTTGGAAATATTAGACTTCAGCGCATCTTGTCTTTTTGCACTCTATGGCCTCTTGTGGTTCCCTCTTTTCATCCTGTACTGGAATTGCATATTTGTGGGTGGTGCTCTCGAAGCCCCGCGTTGCGGCGACCAAATGGTACGGAAATGTGGGTGATGATAGAGATGAGTAGGATGGTGCTGTTGCTGCGTCCTGTCCTTGCGGATGGTGCCGATGTTCCAGGTTTCGCTGTCGTTTTAATCTGAGCTTTTGCTCAAATCTGCCGTCTCGGGGTGAGTAATTCCTTTAGATGTGATCCACTGCTGCTGCTCCAGTCGTTGAATGAGAAGAACTCTTTGAATTCAGGCATGGTCTCGTGCGAG
Source organism: Mantis religiosa (assembly GCA_030765055.1). NCBI lineage: Eukaryota > Metazoa > Arthropoda > Insecta > Mantodea > Mantidae > Mantis > Mantis religiosa. The sequence continues at coordinate 238,841,519 of CM060948.1, read as the reverse complement.
GTAATTAACTTTTCATCTTTTGAGGAAGTTATTCCATTTTTCTTTTTAATTCAACATAGTTCAAATCTTTTAATTATGATTAATAAATTTACGAAACACGTCATAACGTAAATATACAATAAACTTGACCAACGTAATTGAATTGCATTGACGTAGAAATTATGAATAAAGTTTATTATATCTATATATATTTTTCTACAGGCCGTTCCGACACAGAATATATGGCTGTTCCCTTCGACGTTACACAATCCCAAAGGATGTCTGTTCCCTTCGACGTTACACGATCTTTGCTAGCCGCTTATCCAAGATCAGTTTTGTTCTTCTTTCGTTACTATGACCACCAAATTAACTTATTTTTCACTGGTCCACATCAACACATTACGTCATATCATATGCATATTGCATCATATCATGACCCATTGAATGTCACATTTTCATTTCTTATGTATATTAACTTTTCCATATCAATCCTTAAACCACCATTAAACACATTGAAATATGCTCAACCCTCGGGGCCTAAACCAAAACAATTGCTACAAACCTTTCCTGTGGGGTTTGAGGGTGTTAACTAGAATACATCTGTGTTGATAGCAGTGTGCGAGGTGGCCCACATCCTATCTACCCTTTATTCTTATCATGTAAATACGTAGTAGGGAAGGTAAGAAGATAACTACAGTAAATGAAGTATTTAAACACTCTAAAAAGTAATGAGCATTTAATAGTAAATGTGCGTCCAAATCAGCATCGTAAACACAAGTTATATTTGATTATAAAGATAGGTAATATTATTATTGTTACTATATGCTCTACTGCATAACTCGGTTGGTTCTCACTTGTTCCACTCAAACAGAAATCGAATATTTCCGTGCTCGTGCCTCTTTCTCCTGGAGTATATGATTACTTTAAATTAATTATGTATACAGAATCTGTAAAACCGGCCAGGGGAAAACTACTCCGAAGGTGTGAATAGATTACCTCTCCTGGTTTAGCCTACCTTTCTATCCTGAGGAGACATCTATGGTGTTATTGAAACTTGTAGCCATCTGTCGCGAAATTCTGCAATGTGCCATGACCAATTATCCTAATGATTACATACGAGATCTTCTCTTGGTACCTTATTTAACAGTCAGAATCATGGTGCTCAGGAATGAAAAACTGTCAATTTTTAAATTTCAATTCCTATTTATTTAGGGATTGAGTAAACTTATTCTCTTGTATCTCCCTGTTCACCGGCGATTGATACCCAACTATATACATAATTGGTAAGGCTTGGCAACCTGCAAATTCAAATATAAAACATAATATACAAATTCTAACGCCACGAAATGCGGAATGAAAAAGGAGATTCCATTGAGTGATTGCACTAAAACTGAAAAAAAAAGAAAAACGAAAAGAAAAAAACATCGTCTTGGTATTGTTATCATCTTAGCAAATCATATAATTTTTCTTAGGTAACTTAATTAAACTTTCAAACCCATAATTGTTGTCATTTGGAAAACAACAATATGTTATAATCACAATTAAACAAAACTCAGCACTCTTTATATTACTGAAGATGTTAGCAGAAACAGTTTCTCTCTTGCCAGTTTTTTTCAGTCGTTTAATATATGTATGTAACATTTTTAACCAAATGTGAATGGATACTTTTTGTATCAGATAAGAGTACCATGAAGGCAAACCGCAGTGTTAAGACCAAGGATTGCTGTTATACAGTTGTCAGTATTGCATAGTTTTAAGGAAGTATTTTATTCTGAATAAATAGTAGAATAGAACCGCACTTTGGCACATAATTGGAACATGCATACCTACACATCATTATTCAAAGCCTTGACATTGGAACTGTAAGGTATCTTGCAATCAGCATCTCAATGATGTTTTGTGTTGCTTTGTTACAGTATTCCTCCTATTTCTGTAGCCTCCAGAATGCTACACTCTTAATGCTTATACACTATTAGTACAGGGGTATTAAAAACAATCAACGTCTCGTCTGGCTTTTGCATCGAAAATAAGCAAAGAGCTTATGTCATTAAGATAAACTATTTCAAACTTGCAGTAGAGTCTAGACGTAACAAGAAGCTTGCACTTTTAGATAAGCCAAGATAATCGATACTTACCTTTTGAATTTAAAGACTTTTTGGAAGGTTCATTTTAATATATTTACTCCGATAGACGGCGGCTTAATGTCGGTGCAAACATGTTTCGATGAATTTTGAAAAATTATTTCGACTAAACTTAATATCCAAAATCCATGCTAGATTTAAATATTGATAAAAACTTTTTCAATTTAAATTAATTCAAGTTTATATGTTGATTAATAGAGCAATATAGCTGGCAGGACGACTATTGTATGATATTAAAACCAGACGTGTAAATGTATCAAATATTACTGAATGACTGTTGGAAAAACCTTTGTGGGTGCAACCATATCACCATATAGACCATTGTTGCTTCCGAGAGTCAATGCCGGAAGTGTGACAAATACTGAATATCAATTTATTCTGTAAAGGAAAAAGCACACAGTATTGAAGTACATTTCGTGCCTTCGCTTGCAAGCTTATCCAAGTCATATCATGGAATGCTCAAGTATTTCATTTTAGTTCATTTAGTTGTTCTCTTAAATTTATTGCACTAAGACACAATATTTAGGGCAATAAAGGTATTTAAGCATTTACATAGATTTTTCCAACATTTTAAGGAACATTTTAGGTATAGATTCGGATCAAGTTCCCAAAAGCTTTCAAAAATACTAAAATGGTAGTTAAAGTATCTGAAATACCTCTCTCAATGCCTAAATACGTTCAACGTGCACTAATGGCGCTGTGGCTCAGTGGTTAGATAGCTTGGCTCTCACCAAGGTGGCCCGGGTTCGATCCCTGGCGACAGCAAAGTGAGATTTGTGGTGCAGAACATGGCGCTGGGGTGGGTTTTCTCCGGCATCTCCGGTTTCCCCCACCATCTCATACTACCAGTGCTCCATCTTCATCTCTTGTATCATCAGTGTCACCGCCTGCGGTTGCTCATCATTAATTCGGGCGTTGAACACCCACATTCATTCAACATGCACTAGATATATATCTGAGGCTAAAGTACGCTCAAAGGGCTTCCAAAATACTCATAAAGCGTTTCCACAATACTTGTAATGACCATTCAAGCCTCTCAAACTACTGCTAAAAGTACGTATAGTAAAAATCCGCTAAAAAGACAATAATGACAACAGATTTAGCGGTGATAAATATCTACTTTATTGCTATAAAATAAAGTATAATATGTAAACTGTTACTGTAACCGTTAATTCAAAGTAACTGTGACGATTGTAAAGTTATTATCGTTACGCGAAAATAACTAGCATCCCATCTCTTACCGTGCTGAAGATGCTCTGGTGTAACTTTTCGTACTGCTCTCGGAGCAACTAAACTGCTAACAAGTGCGAAGGGTTACTACTTCAAGTCCACGTGGAGACACTGTGTGACTGTAGACCCTAAATAGAAGCTACAATTAGTTAGAAAAGAATTCCACTAGAGAAACATTATTTGGGTATTAGCATAATGTTCTTTTTTTTTCACTTTATGTCCTCCAAAGTTAGTCTTATCAAGCGATGAATAAAATGTCTGAAATGATGCTCAAATGAGTCCAGGGTTCATAGACCTTAGTCATACACCATTCAGTTGTAAAGGATAAGTGAAAATTCGGGATAAAATCTTATCCAGATAACACCCTGACTAAGATTACAACTCGTGAGTCTTTAACGTGAGACAGATACGCTACCAGCCAAAGTACAGAGGCAGGCAGCCTAATGTGTGCCGTAATTATACGAAACACCGTGGAAATCGATTTGTACTAGCGACGTCGTACATAACATCATTGCTTGATTGTTATTACCTTAATATAATTGCAATAAGGCACTCTTTGGTTATTGAATACAAATAAACCATCAACATTTCTGTCCAGTTATTGACGCTTATTATAGTTTTTCCTCCTTATCGTTCCATATGCCTGCACAGGATCGGCCATGTATAAATAATGTCCTAATTTTATGCATTTGAAAATGCTGTTTGGCCTCTGTGGGTGCTTCTGGGGTCGGGTTGTACACCCAAATAAAGGGTGCCTGTGCCGTATACCTCTTCACTTAGAGCAGCGACTTGCGGGGACTTACCAACAGTCCGAGAATACACAGAAATGGTCTGTTCTAACGATTAAAAGAAGGAATACACTCTTAGAATCTTCAAATTTAACGTTCCAAACTTATGTGTAAGTGTGTATGTGTGTGTCTGTGTGTGTGTGTGTGTGTGTGTGTGTGTGTGTGTGTGTGTGTGTGTGTGTGTGTGTGTGTGTGTGTGTGTGTGTGTGTGTGTGTGTGTGATTTACGTCCTCCGACGTTAAAGTCATATCGCACGATGAATGAAATGGGTGAAACGATGCTCAAATGAGTCCGGGGTCCACGGAGCTTAAAGTTACCTGACATTAACCTACCAGGATAAGGTAAGACCCCGGAAAAAGCCTTATCAATGTAACTCACCCAAACCGAGTTTCGAGTGTGTGTGTGCGTGTGTGTGTGTGTGTGTGTGTTTGTGTGTGTGTGTGTGTGTGTGTGTGTGTGTGTGTGTGTGTGTGTGTGTGTGTGTTTTAGAGCACATGCGCACGAACATTACTTGTAATAAAGAAAGCATATTACTTGTATAAGACCGGTAATTTCCACCTCAACAAACTGATTTCTTGACGAGGTAAATTGTGAGTTGTTTTAACGATTTGATCTAAAAGTCACATCTTTAATACACCTGCGTCAGTAACAGAATGTATATCTCGTTGTTGCTCTATGTACCCTCTCACAACTTTTCATTTCAATGAATGTTCTGTAAGTATTAAATCATGTGATATACACAAAGTAGTAGCACAGAAAAATTGCAGATCCCTTTAAAGCTTAAAATATATCTTTACTCCCTTTTCGTCCCTAATTTCTTTCGGGGTATTCTTTCCTACTTGTATCAATATTCCGATCGATACCTTTATATCTTTATAATCCCAAGTCCCATTCTTGTGTTTGTTACATTGTCCTACAGAAAATGTGTGTAGTGTTTAACGCCCGCTTTTACTACATACGGCACCGCAGGCCGTGACACTGATGATACATGAGATGAAGATGGAGCACGGGTGGAATGAGATGGCGGGGGAAACCGGAGGTCCCGGAGAAAACCCGCCCCAGCGCCGTGTTGTCCATCACAAATCTCACTTTGCGGTCACCTGGGATCGAACCTGGGACGCCTTGGTGAGAGTTTTCATACAGAGGCAACATCCATTGACCGCTATAGTTACCGTTAGCTTGGTTATTGATATTTTACCTAACACGGAATATGTAATAAAAATACTTCTGTAAGCGTTTATCTTAAATTTAAAGCACAGGAAAAAAGTAAATCTGTCTAGAAGAGCGATTTGAGTAAGTAGCGAGAATTTAAGCATAAAATAATAAAATTTCTGTAAGTGAATACCTTTTAATTACACTACTTGCTCACCAGGAGAGAGACAATAAAACAGTACAAGTGCCTCCTGCCGCTAACAGATGCCACCACCGGTAATATGCTAACGCGGTGAAGAAAATATGTCATTGCTTATAATATGTTACAATAAATTAAAACTTTTTCCTTTATATATAGTCTGTATTTAACTGTTTTGTATTGTGAAAAAGCTGACTGTAGCTATAATGTATAGTGAGTGAATATCGAAGTAAGAAATAATTGTGTTTGGAAACGGAAGCCTTTTTAATTAAATACATATATAAGGTTTAACGACACCACTGTACTGTGTTTTTCACTATAGACTTAATGCCTATTATTTATTTACATCTTAGTTTGTATCAGCATAATCATGAAACAGTAATTGACACTGAGAAGTATAATATTTGAGTTGTATTTCTACTAACAGTCAAAATAGCAGAGTGTAGGGAAAGAGATAGTGCAATTGAACATCATCACATGATCAGCTCGTCTCGCTCCTCTACAAAATCAACGTTCATTTAATTCACCTTCACATATACTTTTCCACAAACAGTCTTCCTTTTAAATTTGTGTAGGTGAAGAAGACTTTAAATGCGTCAAGCTATGCAATATTTTGAAGTTCGGTTTTTTTTTTTTTTTCTTCTAAAGGCCAAAGACAGACTGTATGAATATTTCAAAACGGGGACACTTCTGCGAGGAGCCGACTGGTGCAGACGCCTCTTCATGAACATTTTAGCGATCAGCAAATTGTCATCATCGGGAGGTACCTCAGAGCAGCTCCCGGCAATAGGGCTACTCAACAGTGCCTTCATTTTTATAACAATATCAAGTAATTAGAAGGGAAATTAAAATTGGACTTTGTAATGGCAATTATATACCTGCCAAAAACGAGGACCCACAATAGCACCTCCGGTAGTAGCGTCATCGTATATTGCCGCAGGGTGTGCAAGAGCGCGTCAGCGTTGGATTCCATGTCCATGAACATGACCGCGACCCCGAAGACTAATCTTTTTAGTTGGGAGTTGTTAAAACCGTGTTGTCTTCGTACGCGCCCACGTAGACAGACAGTCAAATTGTCCGCCTGTGCTTGAATGTACTGTTCAACCATGCTTTTGATCTGCCTTTTGAGGTCTAGAAGCTGGTCGAGTTTGGCACGTGTATCTGAATGTGCTGTTCAAACATGCTGTTGTGCTGTTGGTTGAGGTCGAGAAGCTGGTCGAGTTTGGCACGTGTATGTGAATGTGCTGTTCAAACATGCTGTTGTGCTGTTGGTTGAGGTCGAGAAGCTGGTCGAGTTTGGCACGTGTATGTGAATGTGCTGTTCAAACATGCTGTTGTGCTGTTGGTTGAGGTCGAGAAGCTGGTCGAGTTTGGCGCCTGTATGTGAATGTGCTGTTCAATCATGCTGTTGTGCTGTTGGTTGAGGTCTAGAAGCTGGCCGAGTTTAGCACCTGTGTGTCAATGTGCTGTTCAACCATGCTGTTGAGCTGTTTGTTTAGGTTCAAAAGCTGATCTAGTTAGGCACCTGTGTGTGAATGTGCTATTCAACCATGCTGTTGAGCTGTTGGTTAAGGTCTAGAAGCTGGCCGAGTTTGGCGCATGTATGTGAATGTACTGTTCAACCATGCTGTTGTGCTGTTGGTTGAGGTCTAGAAGCTGGCCGAGTTTGGCACCTGTGTGTGAATGTGCTGTTCAACCATGCTGTTGTGCTGTTGGTTGAGGTCCAGAAGCTGGTCTAGTTTGGCACCTGTGTGTGAATGTGCTGTTCAAACATGCTGTTGTGCTGTTGGTTGAGGTCTAGAAGCTGGCCGAGTTTGGCACCTGTGTGTGAATGTGCTGTTCAACCATGCTGTTGAGCTGTTGATTTAGGTCTAGAAGCTGGGCGAGTTTGGCGCCTGTGTGTGAATGTGCTGTTCAACCATGCTGTTGTGCTGTTGGTTGAGGTCTAGAAGCTGGCCGAGTTTGGCACCTGTGTGTCAATATGCTGTTCAAACATGCTGTTGAGCTGTTTGTTTAGGTCCAGAAGCTGGTCTAGTTTGGCACCTGTGTGTGAATGTGCTGTTCAACCATGCTGTTGAGCTGTTTGTTTAGGTCCAGAAGCTGATCTAGTTTGGCACCTGTGTGTGAATGTGCTGTTCAACCATGCTGTTGAGCTGTTTGTTTAGGGTCCAGAAGCTGGTCTAGTTTGGCACCTGTGTGTGAATGTGCTGTTCAACCATGCTGTTGAGCTGTTGGTTGATGTCTAGAAGCTGGCCGAGTTTGGCACCTGTGTGTCAATATGCTGTTTAACCATGCTGTTGTGCTGTTGATTGAGGTATAGAAGCTGGCCGAGTTTGGCACCTGTGTGTGAATGTGCTGTTCAACCATGCTGTTGAGCTGTTGGTTGAGGTCTAGAAGCTGGCCGAGTTTGGCACCTGTGTGTCAATATGCTGTTTAACCATGCTGTTGTGCTGTTGATTGAGGTATAGAAGCTGGCCGAGTTTGGCACCTGTGTGTGAATGTGCTGTTCAACCATGCTGTTGAGCTGTTTGTTTAGGTCTAGAAGCTGGCCGAGTTTGGCGCCTGTATGTGAATGTGCTGTTCAACCATGCTATTGAGCTGTTTGTTTAGGTCTAGAAGCTGGCCGAGTTTGGCGCCTGTGTGTGAATGTGCTGTTCAACCATGCTGTTGAGCTGTTGGTTGAGCTCTAGTAGCTGGTCGAGTTTGGAGCCTGTGTGTGAATGTGCTGTTCAACCATGCTGTTGAGCTGTTTGTTTAGGTCCAGAAGCTGGTCTAGTTTGGCACCTGTGTGTGAATGTGCTGTTCAACCATGCTGTTGAGCTGTTGGTTGAGGTTCAAAAGCTGGTCTAGTTAGGCACCTGTGTGTCAATGTGCTGTTCAACCATGCTGTTGAGCTGTTGGTTAAGGTCTAGAAGCTGGTCTAGTTTGGCACCTGTGTGTCAATGTGTTGTTCAACCATGCTGTTGAGCTGTTTGTTTAGGACCAGAAGCTGGTCTAGTTTGACACCTGTGTGTGAATGTGCTATTCAACCATGCTGTTGAGCTGTTTGTTTAGGTTCAAAAGCTGGTCTAGTTAGGCACCTGTGTGTCAATGTGCTGTTCAACCATGCTGGTGTGCTGTTGGTTAAGGTCTAGAAGCTGGTCTAGTTTGGCATCTGTGTGTCAATGTGTTGTTCAACCATGCTGTTGAGCTGTTTGTTTAGGTCCAGAAGCTGGTCTATTTTGGCACCTGTGTGTGAATGTGCTGTTCAACCATGCTGTTGAGCTGTTTGTTTAGGTTCAAAAGCTGGTCTAGTTAGGCACCTGTGTGTCAATGTGCTGTTCAACCATGCTGTTGAGCTGTTGGTTAAGGTCTAGAAGCTGGTCTAGTTTGGCACCTGTGTGTCAATGTGTTGTTCAATCATGCTGTTGAGCTGTTTGTTTAGGTCCAGAAGCTGGTCTAGTTTGGCACCTGTGTGTGAATGTGCTGTTCAACCATGCTGTTGAGCTGTTGGTTGAGGTCTAGACGCAGGCTGAGTTTAACACCTGTGTGTGAATGTGATGTTCAACCATGCTGTTGAGCTGTTTGTTTAGGTCTAGAAGCTGGCCGAGTTTGGCGCCTGTATGTGAATGTGCTGTTCAACCATGCTATTGAGCTGTTTGTTTAGGTCTAGAAGCTGGCCGAGTTTGGCGCCTGTGTGTGAATGTGCTGTTCAACCATGCTGTTGAGCTGTTGGTTGAGCTCTAGTAGCTGGTCGAGTTTGGAGCCTGTGTGTGAATGTGCTGTTCAACCATGCTGTTGAGCTGTTTGTTTAGGTCCAGAAGCTGGGCGAGTTTGGCACCTGTTTGTGAATGTGCTGTTCAACCATGCTGTTGAGCTGTTGGTTGAGCTCTAGTAGCTGGTCGAGTTTGGAGCCTGTGTGTGAATGTGCTGTTCAACCATTCTGTTGAGCTGTTTGTTTAGGTCCAGAAGCTGGTCTAGTTTGGCACCTGTGTGTGAATGTGCTGTTCAACCATGCTGGTGTGCTGTTGGTTGAGGTCTAGAACCTGGCCGAGTTTGGCACCTGTGTGTCAATATGCTGTTCAACCATGTTGTTGAGCTGTTTGTTTAGGTCCAGAAGCTGGTCTAGTTTGGCACCTGTGTGTCAATGTGCTGTTCAACCATGCTGTTGTGCTGTTTGTTTAGGTCCAGAAGCTCGTCGAGTTTGGCGCCTGTGTGTGAATGTGCTGTTCAATCATGCTGTTGAGCTGTTTGTTTAGGTCCAGAAGCTGGTCGAGTTTGGCGCCTGTGTGTGCATGTGCTGTTCAACCATGCTGTTGAGCTGTTTGTTTAGGTCCAGAAGCTGGTCGACTTTGGCGCCTGTGTGTGAATGTGCTGTTCAATCATGCTGTTGAGCTGTTTGTTTAGGTCCAGAAGCTGGTCGAGTTTGGCGCCTGTGTGTGAATGTGCTGTTCAACCATGCTGTTGTGCTGTTGGTTTAGGTCCAGAAGCTGGTCGAGTTTGGCGCCTGTGTGTGAATGTGCTGTTCAACCATGCTGTTGAGCTGTTTGTTTAGGTCCAGAAGCTGGTCGAGTTTGGCGCCTGTGTGTGAATGTGCTGTTCAATCATATTTTGAGCTGTTTGTTTAGGTCCAGAAGCTGGTCGACTTTGGCGCCTGTGTGTGAATGTGCTGTTCAACCATGCTGTTGTGCTGTTGGTTGAGGTCCAGAAGCTGGTCGAGTTTGGCGCCTGTGTGTGAATGTGCTGTTCAATCATGCTGTTGAGCTGTTTGTTTAGGTCCAGAAGCTGGTCGACTTTGGCGCCTGTGTGTGAAGGTGCTGTTCAACCATGCTGTTGAGCTGTTTGTTTAGGTCCAGAAGCTGGTCGAGTTTGGCGCCTGTGTGTGAATGTGCTGTTCAACTATGCTGTTGAGCTATTGGTTCAGGTCTAGAAGCTGGTCGAGTTTGGCGCCTGTGTGTGAATGTGCTGTTCAACCATGCTGTTGAGCTGTTGGTTGAGGTCTAGAAGCTGGTCGAGTTTGGCGCCTGTGTGTGAATGTGCTGTTCAACCATGCTGTTGAGCTGTTTGTTTAGGTCAAGAAGCTGGTCGAGTTTGGCACATGTGTGTGAATGTGCTGTTCAACCATGCTGTTGTGCTGTTGGTTGAGGTCTAGAAGCTGGGCGAGTTTGGCGCCTGTGTGTGAATGTGCTGTTCAACCATGCTGTTGTGCTGTTGGTTTAGGTCCAGAAGCTGGTCGAGTTTGGCGCCTGTGTGTGAATGTGCTGTTCAACCATGCTGTTGAGCTGTTGGTAGAGGTCTAGAAGCTGGTCGAGTTTGGCACCTGTGTGTGAATGTGCTGTTCAACCATGCTGTTGAGCTGTTGGTAGAGGTCCAGAAGCTGGTCGAGATTGGCACCTGTATGTGAATGTGCTGTTCAACCATGCTGTTGAGCTGTTTGTTGAGGTCAAGAAGCTGGTCGAGTTTGGCGCCTGTGTGTGAATGTGCTGTTCAACCATGCTGTTGAGCTGTTGGTAGAGGTCTAGAAGCTGGTCGAGTTTGGCGCCTGTGTGTGAATGTGCTGTTCAACCATGCTGTTGAGCTGTTTGTTGAGATCCAGAAGCTGGTCGAGTTTGGCGCCTGTGTGTGAATGTGCTGTTCAACCATGCTGTTGAGCTGTTTGTTGAGGTCGAGAAGCTGGTCGAGTTTGGCACATGTGTGTCAATGTGCTGTTCCACTATGCTGTTGCGCAGTTGGTTGAGGTCCAGAAGCTGGTCGAGTTTGGCACATGTGTGTCAATGTGCTGTTCCACTATGCTGTTGAGCTGTTGGTTGAGGTCCAGAAGCTGGTCGAGTTTGGCACATGTGTGTGAATATGCTGTTCAACCATGTTGAGCTGTTGGTTGGGTTATTTATTTATTTATTTATTTATTTATTTATTTATTTATTTATTTATTTATTTATTTATTTATTTATTTATTTATTTATTTATTTATTTATTTATTTATTTATTTATTTATTTATTTATTTATTTATTTATTTATTTATTTATTTATTTATTTATTTATTTATTTATTTATTTATTTATTTATTTATTTATTTATTTATTTATTTATTTATTTATTTATTTATTTATTTATTTATTTATTTATTTATTTATTTATTTATTTATTTATTTATTTATTTATTTATTTATTTATTTATTTATTTATTTATTTATTTATTTATTTATTTATTTATTTATTTATTTATTTATTTATTTATTTATTTATTTATTTATTTATTTATTTATTTATTTATTTATTTATTTATTTATTTATTTATTTATTTATTTATTTATTTATTTATTTATTTATTTATTTATTTAGTTATTTATTTATTTATTTATTTATTTATTTATTTATGTATTTATGTATTTATTTATTTATTTATTTATTTATTTATTTATTTATTTATTTATTTATTTATTTATTTATTTATTTATTTATTTATTTATTTATTTATTTATCTATTTATTTATTTATTTATTTATTTATTTATTTATTTATTTATTTATTTATTTATTTATTTATTTATTTATTTATTTATTTATTTATTTATTCATTTTGTACACTTCAAAGTTTTGAAAATTTTCTTACATATTTCGGATATGTATAACATGATAAAAGTGATAACGCTTTACTTTCCAATCAAAATTTGTAAAACCCATTTTAATTTAAGTTGAAATGAGGAAGTTTAATTCCTTTGACATATTCATGAGTTGTATAAACGAAAAAACGTGCTTTGAAACAGAGCAGTATTTTAAGTTTAATTATGAAAATGTTAGCTCCTCGATAGCTAATGTCTCTAATTGTTACATTGCATCTATTAATATCCCAAAGGGGCAACACTGACGCATGACCTTTATACCTTTTGCTTCCCTAAAATAAGATCTTGGGTCAGCATGTCAGCCTACGTCGCATGAATCAATTCCCTGGCTATCTCGCACCACCTCCGTCAAATTCCTTGGAGTAATGCTGGACATCAAACTTATTTGGCGAGCCCATATTAGTCGACTTATCTCTTTGGGCTCAGGACGACTTTCAAAACTCGGTCCGCTACTTCATAGACACACTGCTCTTGGGATTGAATGTTCTCTGCTTCTCTATAAATCTCTTGTCCGGCCACTTATCACATATGCTTCCCAGATATGGGGTACTGCTAGCAACACTCATCTCCGTAGGCTACAGGTCCTGCAAAATCTTTCATCACGGATGTCCCTTGGTACGTAAGAAATCAACAACTGCATAGAGAACTTGGTCTCCTTCCTCTTCACCAGTACATACGTCAGATCACCTCCCGCTTGTTCTCAAACCTGCCAGATGTTCCAGGAGCTGTGATCTATGACATCGGCGTACGAACCTGCCAGCCCAAACGCCTGAAGAGACGACTCCCTCAGGATCTCCTCGTTAGTGACTGACTGAAAACTATGAATATTGTTTCACAATGAATATTGTTCTTATCTCTTTGATTTCTTGTTTTTTATCAGTGTTTTTCTCTCTTGTGTGTCATCCTCGTTCCTTATTGTTTTGTAGATAATAGGAGCCAACTTAGATGTTTTCCTTAGATGTTCTTATATAGTTCATAAAGATTCAATTAGTTTACAAGGATCTGTAAAGCTTGTACTGCTGATCGATCATTGAATAAAATAAAATAAAAATATCAGAAAGTACCCCAGAGGACTTCACGAGATACAATTCATATCAGCTAAAGAAACTAACGAAGAAAATTACACCAACCGGTATGCGAATCGAACCCCGAGAGTCTTCATTATACAGCAATGCTAACATAGCGCTACAACGACTGTCGAGGCTCCATTTATACCGGGACATTTCATTTGATACGATTTGAGTTTGCAGCATAGCAGGCGCCACTGACTTTAAAACTCTTGCTTTCAGTTTGTATGTGGGGTAAAAAAAGAACTTAAATGTAAGGAATAACACTTTTCTCGAAGAGGGACTGTCAAGCATTCTCTTTGTACGAGGAGATGGCAGAATGAGGATCGAACACTCGGAACCGATTGAGATGGGGTGCAGCCAACTGAACGGAAATTGGGCGATCTCTTGAGACGAATTATTATCCAAGTTGTTCTTCCAGCCATTTCCGCCCCAATGCTGCGCTCTATCCGCAGTTTATTCCAGCGTGTTCATCATAGGCACTGGCAGGTCATGCGTTTCAATAAAGACAAGGATGTAATATTGCAGAACCGAATACCTCTTCCACCAAAGTTTGGTTATTTAGTGTTCCTAAAAGGATCCATTTGTAAGAACATGCGATTATGTAAGTCTATAAGCTGCCTTAAAACAAGCAAGGCAATCCTTTTAGCTATTCCTCTAGCTCTAAAGCACTGAATACATCGAAATCGGTTCTCGGACTCCTGCAAGCAGGCTTCCGTGTGTATAACAGCGATGCATCTGGTCAGTTTTGCCTACACAGAGTAAAACTCTATCCATTATAATTTAGCAAAGCGGATCAGTTTATTATTATTATTATTAATTATTATTATTATTATTATTATTATTATTATTATTATTATTATTATTATTATTATTATTATTATTATTATTATTATTATTATTATTATTATTATTATTATTATTATTATTATTATTATTATTATTATTATTATTATTATTATTATTATTATTATTATTATTATTATTATTATTATTATTATTATTATTATTATTATTATTATTATTATTATTATTATTATTATTATTATTATTATTATTATTATTATTATTATTATTATTATTATTATTATTATTATTATTATTATTATTATTATTATTATTATTATTATTATTATTATTATTATTATTATTATTATTATTATTATTATTATTATTATTATTATTATTATTATTATTATTATTATTATTATTATTATTATTATTATTATTATTATTATTATTATTATTATTATTATTATTATTATTATTATTATTATTATTATTATTATTATTATTATTATTATTATTATTATTATTATTATTATTATTATTATTATTACTATTATTACTATTATTATTACTATTATTACTATTATTATTACTATTATTACTATTATTACTATTATTACTATTATTACTATTATTACTATTATTACTATTATTACTATTATTACTATTATTACTATTATTACTATTATTACTATTATTACTATTATTACTATTATTACTATTATTACTATTATTACTATTATTACTATTATTACTATTATTACTATTATTACTATTATTACTATTATTACTATTATTATTATTATTATTATTATTATTATTATTATTATTATTATTATTATTATTATTATTATTATTATTATTATTATTATTATTATTATTATTATTATTATTATTATTATTATTATTATTATTATTATTATTATTATTATTATTATTATTATTATTATTATTATTATTATTATTATTATTATTATTATTATTATTATTATTATTATTATTATTATTATTATTATTATTATTATTATTATTATTATTATTATTATTATTATTATTATTATTATTATTATTATTATTATTATTATTATTATTATTATTATTATTATTATTATTATTATTATTATTATTATTAATTATTATTATTATTATTATTATTATTATTATTATTATTATTATTATTATTATTATTATTATTATTATTATTATTATTATTATTATTATTATTATTATTATTATTATTATTATTATTATTATTATTATTATTATTATTATTATTATTATTATTATTATTATTATTATTATTATTATTATTATTATTATTATTATTATTATTATTATTATTATTATTATTATTATTATTATTATTATTATTATTATTATTATTATTATTATTATTATTATTATTATTATTATTATTATTATTATTATTAACACTCTTACATAAACAGATTTTAGAATTCAAGTTCATTATGTTTACTCTACCGTTTACGGATGACAAATACATTCTAGAAAATTTCATATCGAGCTTTCAGCAATAGAGGTGCATACCAATTGTTATAGGGCTTTTAAGCTTAGTTATATGATCACTGCGGTACACAATACAATGTTCATTCACTACTGAAACTGGAAAAAAAACGTAGAACTTGCAACACAAACCGAGCCAGATAGCTCTGCGGTGAGATGTGAGGCTCGCATTTGTGGCATTCCGGGTTCGATTCCTGGAGAACAGCCACCTCAATCATGTTTTTTTTATATGTTTTCCAGGGTTCGGTAGACAATGTGGGGTGGTTCTCCTTTCAATATGACTTTCCTGTTTTTCATTTCCTGTTCCCTTAATTTTCATTATCGTCTTCGTATGTTTCAGGGTTGAAAGACCGGGCAACGCTGTTCAGGCTTGGTGGTGGAGCTGCACAGTGTAGAGATTTCATCCTGGCGGCGGTCAGTCTACCCTATTAGGTACCGTCTCCGCGTATTCTCGGCTAGCTTACTCTTCAGGGAGTTCTTGAAGGTCGGAGTTTTATGGGTTGGTTTGAGATAGGTCAGATGTGTTCGAACTGGAATCGTCAGTGACCCCATTCATACTTACGCACTTCAACTCCCTGATCTAGCCGCCCTTCGAGTCTCTCCCTCATCCCTTGCTCCCATTAATCACGTTAGAAGCACAAAGAGCCGCATGGCCTATTTGCTCTCGATTTGCCTGCTACGCATACTGTTTAGGATGGTCGCGTAGGCTGTTCTGACTCCACATTTTTAAGTAATACACATGGTGGTAGGCAAATGCTTGATTATATACCTGCTGAACAGTAACAAGTTAACTATGTTTCACAAATCCTAGGAAATAAAAAGCTTTTGGCACGCTAGTTACATCTTTCGCTAATTTTATTAACATATATGCAGAACAAAAAATCAATGCATACGAAATTCAGATATCCAAGAGTTCCCCTCAAATGTGTGTCATTCAGAATTAGTTATACCTATTGTACACCGCTGAGAATAAATATAAGTATGAAAACACCAATCTTAATTTATGTACATCCTACGTAGGTTCTAGGGTTCCCTGAATCCAAAAGAAAACCTTAGCAGAAGGTCCTTATGTGTGTAATAGAGACCCATAGAGAAATAAACAATACCGAAAACATACACACGACGTTCACAGTCCTGTTGTGTTCGCAATATTTTGCCTTTTACGTTCTGAGATTTAGTAATGTTTTAGGAAACAATCCTAATAATCCTACGTTTTTAATAAATTCCCATTAGTTTCAAATACAATTTGTACCTGAACTGTCCTGCAAAATAAAATTTTTGTTACGCAGTTTGCGATCTGAAAGTTTATATTAACCAACTTTGATGTGCTAAATTGATGTTATTTTTCTCTATCACATGAGGTTTTCTCACAAATCACATAATAAGTTTTGAAAATATTGTTTTTGGTGTCAAAAAGCGTCTTTCATAAAATAAATAAAAATGCAAATTAGCGATCTGAGAGATCATATTAACCGACTTTGATGTGCTAAATTGAATGGTGCTTTCCATTTTATTCAATCACCTAAGGCTTTCTCGGAAACCACAAAATAAATTTTGAAAATACATTTTTTGGTGTAGAAACACTGCATTACGTGTAAAATAAATAAAGAATGCAAAATTAGCGATCTGAGAGATCATATTAGCCAACTTTGATGTGCTAAATTGAACGGTGCTTTCCGTTATCCTCTATCATGTATGGTGTGTTCACAAACCACAAAATTAATTTTGAAAATACTGTTTTTGGTGTAAAAACACTGCATTACGTGTAAAATAAATACAGAATGCAAAATTAGAGATTTGAGAGGTCATATTAAGTATTTTGGATATGCTAAATTGAATGCCACTTTAAATTTTTTTGCATCACTCAAGGTTTTCTCACAAATCACAAAATAAATTTTGAATATACTGTTTTGGTGTAAAAACGTGCATTATAATGTAAATACAAAGTGCAAATTTGCGATCTTAGAGGTTATATTAACTAACTTGAATGTGCTAAATTGAATGGTGCTTTTCATTTTTTTCTATCACGTAAGGTTTTCTCACAAATTACAAAATAAATTTTGAAAATACTGCAAATATGTATATAATGTCCAATATATAAAAAATATCTAATTTAATAAAAATGGTAAGCGTTACGCAAAACAGTTATCATTTTAGAAATCAGGGAGTTTGCTTCCATATAAATAGTTTATTTTCATCAAAACTGCGGAAGTGTTGTAGGGCAGTGTTCGCTTGTTTTTTAACACGCTTATTTAACAGCTTCACTTGTTTTCTTACCATTTAAACAGACAACATGCATTTTTGTTCCATTACATATAACAGGGTGTAGTTTCTATTTTACAGGCCCATGTATGTGGGGCTTAACGCTAAGTTGCATGTTAGTAAGTTTTGTAAATAATTCTATAAGAGTCTTTCAGGTTTTATTTACTTTTAGTGATAGCTTTAGTATTGATTTAATTTTTGAACATTTCTGAAGTAATTCCCAGGCAAACCTGGCATATATGGACCTAACATGATTTTAAATGTAACAATCTATCCACAGTAAAAAGCATAGCTACGTATTACATTCGAATTGCAGATAATTAGCTATGTATTTCATTTAAGGCTATTCACAATTCATTAGAATTTTAATACAAGTTGGAACTCCAAACTATATCTTTCGCATCAAAGAGGAGAATAGTAAAATAACAATGTTTTGGCCATTTCCCTGGGTTCTATTATAGGTGCATTACAATTCTAAAGCGTATACATTTTAAATGATAATAACATTTATCTTCTTGTAACTATTTACGGAAGTTAATTATGTACAGCATTTCTGTAGTTAACAAAATATCTAAACTTTTAGCCTAGGTTAGAAAATAATCTGGCATGACTCGATTCAGAGGCTCATTATGTTAACTACTCTTAATTTCGTATAAACTTAAACTCGAGGTATTCTTGGTCACTGATTTGAATTTTAAGATATTTATATATTTTTTCAGTGTTAAATTGCTATTGCTTTTCACTGTTAGGCAAATAACATGATTTTTTTAAATTAACGTCCTCCAACATTTAGTCATATCGGACGATGAATGAAATGGGTGAAATGATGCTCAATGCGTCCGGGAAATAACATGAACTTTCAAAGATATTGCATAACAACACGCTTTTTTAAAAAAAAAATTGAAATGGCTTTAACCTACTGTATTCTGCCTATACACATAAAAGGTGTAGTAAATGTACTATAAAAGTTGAATCTCATTAACAAGAAGTGAATCGAATAAAAATAGACTTTGTTTAATAGCACGTGGAAGAGTAAAGAAGGAAAGCATACCAACGCAACACATCTATTTTTGTTGTTGCGTGTGTGTATTTTTTTTTTTTTTTTTTTTTTTTTTTTTGCACTACCACCAACAGCAGTTTGTCATATTACCCTTCATCTTTAAGAGTACGAGTATTTCTATGTTACTGACTCTGTAAAGGGTTTCTGATTGTATCCAATGTTGAGCTATAATTCTTGATCGAGCACTGCACATTCAGTTTAACAAAGAAAAGCCTCATTACTTCTCTCAGTTCCAGAAAAAGGTCTGAGCTGTCCCAAACGGATGTTAAAGCCGATTAGAAATAAATCCATAAGCTTACTTGTTTTCGCCATCAGCCTTAATTGGTCCAGTTGTACTCCTGCTGCCATAGCCTGGAGCATGTAGCTAATGAAAGCGCTAATCATTTGTTGTGTTGGTTCAAAAAGTGAAGCTTTCCAAAACAGCAGCAAAAATATAAAAGCTCTCTGTATATTTTCTCTGCCATGCAAAAAGTAGACAAAAAAGGTATTACCTTCCATTCAAACATTTTACACCGAGAATTTAGTTGAAATACACGTTTTGAGGCCTGCTGAAACCCCAAAAAGTATTTATAGGTAAAGGTCCGCATGCGCGCCTTTGTGTGTGTTCTGTGTGTATGTGTGTTTGGTCCATTTGGTATCCATTAAAAGCATAACTCAAAAAGTCATTTAAACATCAAACTTAGTATTTAAGTCCAGCATCTTTTACGACACCAAAATGTGCAAAAGGGTTCCTCCATCCCAGACTTCCGTTTACATGGAACATTTTTCAAAAATGTTTATTTTTTTAAAAATGGACTCAACGATTTTTAACAATATAGCGTAAGTATAAGATATTTTCATGGAAAATGGAATGGATATTTTGAATTTTCTGGAAATGCCCTCAAAAGTCGTTTGCATTCTGGATGATAGCTAAACCTAAAGATTTACACAAAGAACTATCTCTTTAAAATGCACAATTATTAGTTGAGTGAATCATTTCGTAAATATTTCCAGTTATTTTTCTGAACATTCCAATACCTATACTTTTCTCAAATAGGAAGTCGTTATTCTGTTTTTATCTATCTTATGTAAAGCAAACCATTTCAAAGACATTACATAGAGACCTTCTCCTAAAGGAAATGACGATCGCTTAAAGCCAGTTAGTTGTATTCCTATATTTCTCCTGCACCTACAAGAAAATTATTAATAAGAAAATTTCTGCAAATTTTTATGTCGATTAAAATAAAGTATAAGAGTTTTTAAGAATATGTTGTACAAGAGTAGGGAAAGTCTTGTGGGTGTAGCACATCAGATACATTAAGTGTGATCCAGCTTATACATTGTTAGAAGTGTTAGAACCAACTAAACCTCAAATAGCATAGTCATTTGCACTGCTTGCTTGCTATTTTCGTAATTTGTAGAAGCTCTAAAAAAATCCAGCAGTTAGATAAAAATGGAGGATGCCACGGAACACTGATATCTCATGTAGTAGCAAGGCTACTTTGCAAGAATTTGGAGCCAAGTAAAGAAAATTAAATAGCCTAATACAAAACAACTTTCCCTCTTCTATGCAAGTGTACCTGGTGCTTCTGAGTCCTCCCCATTCTAGTGCTAGACTGGAATGAGATTCTTCAACTGTAAATCTGATGGAAACAAAAGAAGGAAACCTATTGTGAACAAAGGCAGTCATATCAGACGATGAATGAAATCAGTGAAATTATGCTCAAATGAGCCCAGGGTGCATAAAGCGTACAGTTGCCCGATATAAATGGGAAATCTCCGGAATAAACTTTATCCACATAACTAAACCTGATAGACAATCGAACTTAGTACCTCTTAAACTAGAGGCACACACGCTACCATCTACACTACCATACACTGTATGCCTTAACAAGAGAGTGTAAGAGAACCCCATCGCAAGTCGCAGCATACAAGGAAAGCTGTGCCGGGCACTATCAGACATAGGTGCAGATGTAACCGCAATCAGAACCGACATGGTGGAGACTTTGCCATCAAGGAAACCGGAGTGGCCCTACCAAATAGATGGCATTGAGCGACACCTTGCCTGTGAAGAGGCCTTATAGTTGACCTTGGGGCGGAGAATTGTTGTAACTTTGTGTTCGTCGCAAGGGTGGCTGAAATAGTGATACTGGAACTAGACGCCCTCAGGACTTATGCGACGACGATCGATGTCAGCAGGAGGATTTTGCGAATCGGACAAGACGAGTTAATGCTCAAAGGCCCCAAAGAGCTTCATCGAGTTTTCTTGGGACAGGCGAAGGATGAGGCTAGGCTCACCAGATTGTGATGATGCACCAGGCGAGCTAGTTGTTCTGGAACCCCGTATTGCTTCTTGACCTAGTGCACAACATAGTCGTTAACACAACCAGGTGGTGAGCGACCGAATAAAGTCCCATCAAGCGTATCCTGCAGCAGAGGATTCGAGCAAGATATACTCGAACCAATGGAAGCTGTCCCTAGTTCCAGCAATCAGAGCAAGTAGGTGGGGAGAAGAGAAGCCATTACGTCTACCGCGTGCAGGCTGACCAGAGCGACGATGACGATGCAAGGCTGCGCGGGACAAGTCCTGAGGAGGGAGGAATGTCACGGCGACCGCAAGGGAAAGAAGCAGTGTTGCTGACCTGACTGCGCTATCTGTAGTAATGACCAGTCCTTTTGTCGAACAATACCCGGAAAATACTATAGCCATTGTGTGCGGCATTGACACACTAGAGAATTCCTTTAGATTGTGCACAGAAGGCTTGCTTTCGAAAATAATCCGCACTGTGTACGGGCTGTATATAACCGATAAGAGTATGTGTGTCAGCCAATGTAATTGAGTGAGGCAAGTGTATAAAAAGTTTCAAAGTCTTCAGTGGACAGTGGCAGTGAACAGCGCGGAAAGCAGTTCTGTACCAATGCAATATGATAATTTAATTAGTCACTTTTCCCTGCTTTTTTGAAAATGAAAAATGACGAAATATGTTCCATGTAAGGAGTAGTGAGTGTCGCATCCCTGGAACACGTTGAATTTATATACGAAATGTAATAAATATAAGATAGATACATATCTCATAAAGAGATATAGACACACACATACACACACAGACACATTTATAAACTTTTCAAAAATATGTAGCTTTCTAGATTCAAGTGGACTTAGAACATGAATTTGGTGTGAAATCTCAGTATCAGATGTTTGGATGCAATACAATACTATCTCTAATTGTTATACATAAGTAGTACGAGGGGTGCGTTCAAATTATAACACCTCCTACTTTTTCAGGAGAATGGAGAATTGGAATAGTGGTAAAGCATTTACTCTGGATTTTCTGTAAATTACTTATTGAACTCCGTTTATCCTCAGTGAATATTGTATCTATACCTCGAAGACTTTGACATTATAACGATAATTATTTGCAATAATGTTCATTCATTTTCCTTTGCGTTTATCTCTTAAGTTTGTCACTTCGTTTTTAAATGTTAACTACAAATAACATTTTAACATCAAGCAATGATTTCAAAGACGCTTGTTAATGACGCATTCTTCCACTCTGGAGGAACATCAGTAAAACGCATTGCGTGTTGTACGGTAATATTGTGAGTGAAGGACAACCTCGGCGGTGTAGACGTGACTATTGGTGCGCAGCATGGGGGTCTTTCGTCGGTTCGTTATTTATGTATTATTGCCAAGAAACAAACCCTAGTTTATGAAATGCGTCACTAGGCTCCGAATTGTGAAATATCGACAAGATGTTAAAGGTACATTACTATGTACATAAAACGTTTAATGATGAACAATGCAGTCTATGAATTATTGCAGTTGGAACCATTCACAATAGTATACCGCTACAAAATTGTGGAAATGAGATTATTATAATAATTGTAAAACTATTGATCCAGAAATTGTTGGTCCATTAAATAAATTGTAATCTATAATAAAGATAATAAACGAAGAAGCAGTTACATAAATAAGACATAAGGAATTAGTCAAGTACAAAGAAACAACAGAATAGTCCTAAAATATTAATATTTAATGAAGTTGTGTTAAGGTTAAGGGGTTGAAGGTTTGGCAGTAAATCAATAGTAGATCATGGCTTGGGGTGAAAGGTACATTAAGTACAAGTAATTAGAAACGGCTGCATTTTCAGACCAACTTCCAGAATTACCTCGGATGGTTTCATGAGTGAAGGGACGTTGCTTTGCAGGGTCGTCGGGTTATGTGCAGCAGTGTAGCTTTGGATTATCCAAATGTGAGGTAGAATTGCTTAGAAATGGATAGTCGGACTCTGAGTTGAAAAGCAGCAGATATTAAACTGGTACAAATGAGTGGCAACATAGGGTTGGAAGCTAGAGGATCTTTTAATCATGACCAAAGGGGAGTTTATTAGGAAATTTTAAGCTTAGTAGTGCATTTTGACATAAGTAAAACGCTTCTGGTCTTATTACTGTTGGGTAAAGACAAAGTAGATAGGCGGGCTCGGCTTTGTTCTTGCCTCAATGACAGAACCGCATGATGTCTCCTGGTAGAGGATTCAGCACCTTCGTTCAAAATATTGCCATATATTTTTTTATAAGAACAATTACTAGATTAATCAAATACTTCAACACCGGACATTTATATGGCACTTGCTATTAGTCGGTAATTTCTCCGCTAGTTTGTAGACGTTTATTAAAAGTTTCGTTGTCAGAATAAGTGTTATCCTTTCTGAAAAATACACGTCCACGCATACCCTGAGATACGTTTCTCATAACTCAAACAGGCAGCCGAAATTATCGTTCATGGCGAACTTGAAGACCTTAAATCGGGGCTCAACATATACTACAGGCCGGCCGTTGTATCTCCGGCTCTGACGTTTTGGGATTGCAAGAGGTGGAGGGGGGGAGGTTAGTAGTACCAACATACAGTAATGAGCAATTGAAAACATATCCTCAAAATTATCTTTAGAATGAAAATATAGGATTATATTAGCTTTAAAACACTGAAATACAACTTACAATTTCATTATCATGCAATATATTTATTACAACACCACCCTATTCGAATATTTCGTTCACACCTTTCATACACACTAACAGCATCTGTTGGTAGTACTGGGAATCTCTACATCCGGTGTTGTGGTCAGGAAGTTAAAACTGTCTGCTAGCGCCAATCAGCATTGTCGCTGCTATGCGTGACTCCCGAACCCAACACTGTGTTGCCAGGTTAAATTTGTTTGAGCCACGTGGTTTTAGCTGCTTGCGCTGGTAAACTTTCTTTGCTTACATTTTGCGTGCGTGAATTACGATTTTTAATGTTCGTAAGTCCTATTATTATCGCTATTATAATAATATGGCTCCTGGTTCGTGTAATATGCAAGTACTGAAATATTTACAATACGCATTATTCCTCTGCTTGAAATACCCGCTAAAGAACTGGCAACAGCCTGCTTCCCCCTCTCGAGAAATGTCAGAGCCGGAGATAGAACGGCCGAACAGTACATATACACACCAAGTATGCATAAACTTTTACCAAGTAAATAAAAATAGGCATAAGAAATGAAATAAGAACAGCGGCGGTGGTGCAAGAAAGATTTTGTGAGTCCTCTATAAATAAGTTCTAGCGTAAGCATATCAAGGAAGCCTGGGCTAGCCCCGTAGCTCAGTCAATGGAGCACCTACCCGGGTTTGATTCCCGGCTGGGAGTGGGGATTTTTCTCCAACTAAGATGATTCCCCTTCTTCCCCAGAGTCTGAAGTATGAATGAGAATGCGAATGCGTGAGTGATCAAATTATTAAAAATCCAAAGTTCCAGCAACCGAAAGTGCTACCATCGCCAATAAGCGATATGTTCCAAAGGAAGATCGCAGTTAAAAGGAACAAAAAAAGAGAATGCCTGATACTGGAAGTAGTACGGTGGCATGTTACGAGGACCACTAGGTAAGTAATGGGACAATAAATCCAACACCACTGTGGTGTTTAACGTCCGTTTATACACATATGGCACCACAGGGAGTGGGTGCTAACGATACATGAAATGAAATTATAATTGGGACGGCAAATTTGGGAAGGAAGCCTTCCTCAGTAAACGTAAGCTTAAGGTACCTCCTTGGCGTCCACCAATAATGAAGACGAGGCTTTGAGAACGGTCCTGGCGGTACTTGAGCCACGGACCTTCCGTTCATGGGGCCATGTTTTAACTACCTCTATCGCACATGTCAGTACAAACTAATAAGGAATACTCGTAGAAATAGCATTTGAATTAGGTTACTAAGGGACAGAGAAGACTGACTGATGTAACACTATAAACATTAGGCTAAGTTGCAATATCTGCTTACCTTTTGGTTTTTAATATTTACTTAAGACTTAATTCATGCAATAACTAAGTCTGAGCTGAAATTTCTTGGTCTTTTTAAGGTTAACAATCAGGCGTAGATAATGGCCTATTTTGCCACCAAGGTTGGTGGCTTACTAGCATTACTTACTGCTACAACTACTAGGTTGAACAGTTAGTAGTACTTTATTTTCTCGTAGGTGATGTTTAGATTATTAACTATCGTCGTAAAAAGTAGTATGAAATACACATTGGAGGACCTGGAAAGTCTTCATGTGTACTGCAATATTATATTACGCCGGTATCGTAGTTTGAGAACCTCACATTAAATTATAAACACTTTAAACAGAAAGGTCAACCCTTCTCCCTTCCTCTCTCTCTCTCCTCTCTCCTCTCTCTCTCCTCTCTCCTCTCTCTCTCCTCTCTCTTCCACCATTTAATTCCAAGCTGCGACTGTGAACTACAGAAATAAAAGAAATGTAATTATCTTCTGCGTACCAGGCCGACATTATATTCTCAATAACTGATGATATTCCACTCTGTCGCCAAGTGCTTGGATTTAATTAAAGTATTTAGGGGCAGTATCGTGAGTTCTGCTAGGTCGTATAGATCTGGGTCAATGATTAAATCGGGAAAAGTGTCACCCATTTTATCGATTATTTAGGTGCGTTCATCTGCTTCGTTCCTTTACTATCGCTCGTTGAAATAATAATTAAAAAAATCTGCACTGGACTCATACTTCTGTACTCGCCTTTCTGCAAACATTTCTTAGAACAATTTTCAGTCTACTTCTTAATAATGGAGAAAAACTTATTACAGTTTTTAAAACAATTACACACAAATGTTATTGTTTTGATAAGAGGCATACAACAAGCCAAAGCACTATATTCACCAAAGCGAATCACTATGTGATGATCACTGAAATTCCAATCTCTTAACGAGACCAAGAGAAGAAATAAACAGCGTTTTACCACTTGAAAAAAATAATTTTAAAATTCAGATCAATAATAAAATATACTTGGAAATGGTCAAATGTGAATTTGATATAAATGTGCACTTTAAAGGTATCTACGTGATTCGTACAGCAACACTTTGTCTATCTCTTACGGTTTGCCAGTTATGCAAAAGTCATCCAGTACGAAGAGGACTTTCAAAGAACTACCCAGAGAAGTCAAGATATATTTTATTTTAATGAAAATACCTTAAAATATATTTTAATCAAAATAGAGAGTGCTTTTCTAAATCAAGGGCAGAATTTCATTCACAATCTCCATGACGAACGATGCAAAACTTATATATACCAAGTTTTGTATATTATTGACTTTCTGTTTTTGAACTATACTGCTGAAAGGCCCCGGGGTCGACGTGTTGAACGTATAGCTTCAGGGGCCCTAAAAACTGTATTGCTTGTGAAGCATCGATATCGAATATTTGGGTGGACATAATAGTTACTATGGGTACGGTATGGCTCAGGCGGTTTAATCTGTAGCCCACATTCGGTAGATTCGGGTCCGATTCCCGTGGCCGACCTCCCGACTCATGGGTTCCCATAGGTTTCCCCGGGGGTTTCTGCGGATCGTCAGGTGAATGCTGGGTAGGTTAATTACATTCTCCTCTCCCTCCATGTCATCTCCAAAATCATTTCACATGATGTCTCATCTGGTGGTCTCTTTCAGGGTAGTAGTGTCGACAGGTGTCTCGGCGTTGCATGCCACGATGATATATTCCTTGTAAACACCTTCCTACTCCGGTAGGACTGACTCCGGTCTCCGAGCCGGGCGTTGTGGGCCGTTTCAGGAAAGCGGTAGGTTGGTTGCCGGTTGTACAAGCCTGCCGGGAGCTTTGAGAGCTCTGGAATGACGCCCTCCGGTTTCCGAGCTGGACTGGTGGACTGTTTCGGGGCCACGGTAGGAGGGATGCCGGTTGTACTGGACTGCCGGTAAAGTGTAGAGATACTGTCCTCTGCACTGGCGTGACTCCTTGGGTCGGCCGTTCTCTGTCGCCCCTCGCCTCATCCTTCCTCCCAGGGATGCCCCACTTGAGGCATGGGTACAAAAGATCACTCTGGTCGACGTGCCGAATCTCCTCCTTAAAATTCTATCATATCCTATAGGTACTTACTGCAGGCAAGCAGTACCGAAAGTATATACATATTTGAACATTCAATCCAATAAAAAAGAATCTCGGAATGGTTAATCCACGAAAACTTTTAATTTGACACAATTGTTAACCTTAAGGTGGTCTATACTTTTATAGTAAGATTTTCTCTCTCATGAGGTTTACCAGGAAAAGGAGGGTTTTCTGCAAAATGATAAACATTTTATTTGTCATGTAAATATCCTAAATATTTAGTATAATAATTAATCAAAATCGTAAAGCCACTTTAAAAATGTAAAGTATAAAGAAAATCTCCTTAAAGGAGATTCTGAGTTTGAGCACAAAGTACATATGTTATTTAACCAAACCTTCTTTCCTGATTTACACTGTTCATACACTTGCGGGCCTTTCTCTAAAAATACTTTTAATTTCAATTAATGAAACCTCAAAACATGTATTTCCAGTGAAATCTCGTTATCTATTCTTCGGCTGCAGTGCAATAGTTTCCCAATTTATTGCACGTAGGAGAGAAACAAAAATCAAAATTTTCAAAATACTTTTCCATGTAAAGGGTTGTTTTGGGTGGAGGATTTTTCTTCCCTCGAAAATCTTCATATCGTATCCTTGGAAAATGAAAACTTAAAACACTAAGCACGAGTCTACCCAACACAAGAAGGCAGGGTAGAAGAATTGTAACGTAATCACTTTTGCTGTCCGTATGATGTTTATGCTTGCCGTCCAGATAAGATATGGATGCTAGGTTCACGTAAAATACACAGTGTTGTCACATAACTCACCCATGCAAAATAGCTATCATTGTAGCTACTGAAACAAGCATTAGATCTGGCGGTATGGGTGACTCATGCGGACTATGATACACTCATTTCGTAGTAAGCAGATCTACTACCAGAGCAGATAAACAGTTCAAGCTCCTCTCCCTCTTCAGGCGCCACTTGCTTTTTGTGGTGGGTAGACATGGTGTTTATCCTTCGTTTTTTGGTTATGCTGTCCACAAACACACAGAATACACACACACACACAGAGAGAGAGAGAGAGAGAGAGAGAGAGAGAGAGAGAGAGAGAGAGAGAGAGAGAGAGAGAGAGAGACAAACACAGGGACCCATTTCTTTTTAAAATATGTTAATGGATGGATTCAGGGATTCTCAGATCATTTTCACAAAGTATGGGTATTAAAATTTTTGGCTGGAATACTGAAACTTCTCCACCTACTGTGTACGTGGTAGAGGATCTAAAAATAGAATGCGTATATGTGGCTTCAGAGCAGAACAGAAACCAATAGAATGCCATGCTGATTAAAACGTTTTGAAATAACGATGTAAGGAAGGAAACGCCAACGTGTTAAATTATTATTAGCGATGAGTCTATTGCGCCGACGAGAGCTGGAGGCCGGACGGAAACGAGTTTGTGGCACAACCTGTGAAGTTTATCTCTCCCATATCTGGATCTGTTTCCGAGCCCAGATAAAAGCGTTTTATTGTAAACGGATGTTGCAATACACAAACAATAATGTGTTTCCATTTCATTACCGTGACAGATATTGCTTTGGGCTTTCAGATACGCGGATATGTGTTTTACACGCTCCACAAAACTCAATATTATGGTTAATTAAATCATGGAATTTGGGATACAACGCGGCATTGGAAGGTGAGGTATCTACATGATCGTTTGCTTATTTGTTATCCCTTTCTGACTTAATGCTAGTCAGCAAAATGCTCCGAAAAGTTTTTGAATGAGAAAAAACCGTTTAGGTATAATAATAATATGCAGAAATAATCTAAAAGAATGGTTCAGTTCCTCGGGGGTAAAAAGCTTCTTTCATTATCTGTTAACTAATATTGTTACGTTAATGAGTAAATTGTGTACTTAAAGGGGTTTCAATCTACTCTGTAACTAGGAGCGTAGCTGGAGGGATAAGGGAGCAGAAGGTAGAGCTACGTAGTGGAGCAAGCTAGCAGCAAGATTACAGATGAGTACAGATAAATAGAGATAAAACCGAGTTCTATAATAAGGCAATTTATTATATACCAATAGTAAATATAATGATTTACCAAGTCTTGAGGAGACTTGGGGGGTGAAATATTGTTAACAATTACATTATAATATTCAAGTTCCATCGGCCTTATCTTGGAGATGCGTAGCCGTGTATGGTTAGAGGATGCCTGTAGAGTAGCCGTCACTGTAGGGCGCCATGACGATCCTGAATTTAAGATCAACGTGACCTCCGGAATACCCAAAATTACCTAGTGAACCTCTAGAATGAGCCACTCGAAATCCCACGACTGCCAAAATACGCATTCTTCAAATACTGCTACTTTCAATATGGTGACATATTGCCAAATCGGCATTCTCACGCCAAAGAAGGTACGTAGACACTTCCCAAGCAAAGCTGAGCATGATCAGCTTCCTCAAAAACATCCTAACTGCCATTGGGCGTCTAAGTGACTCAGATTATTTTAGCCAGCACAGTTCCTCCAGCCATTTGTACGTGGTCGGCATGAGTAAACAGGTAATTGATGTCATAAGTTAAATTCATGTGAAATCTCACATTACGTTCTTCTCAAAAAGTATCAGAATTAAGAACTTTAGAATGTGAAAAGCATGTCAACAACTCATGGTACAGGAAATAAGTATAAAGTAACAAGGTTTCAGAATTTGATATGTCCCTAAGTATTCCTCAACCATACATGTGGCAATATGAGCCATTAAACAATATTACTATGCAACGCTCACTTCCCTTTTAGTCATTGGTGTATTTGGCAACAGCGAAACATTCGAGTATTTATTTATTTATTTATTCATTCATTCATTCATTCATTCATTCATTCATTCATTCATTCATTCATTCATTCATTCATTCATTCATTCATTCATTCATTCATTCATTCATTCATTCATTCATTCATTCATTCATTCATTCATTCATTCATTCATTCATTCATTCATTCATTCATTCATTCATTCATTCATTCATTCATTCATTCATTCATTCATTCATTCATTCATTCATTCATTCATTTATTTATTTATTTATTTATTTATTTATTTATTTATTTATTTATTTATTTATTTATTTATTTATTTATTTATTTATTTATTTATTTATTTATTTATTTATTTATTTATTTATTTATTTATTTATTTATTTATTTATTTATTTATTTATTTATTTATTCATTTATTTATTTATTCATTCATTTATTTATTCATTCATTTATTTATTGATTCATTTATTTATTTATTCATTTATTTATTTATTTATTTATTTATTTATTTATTTATTTATTTATTTATTTATTTATTTATTTATTTATTTATTTATTTATTTATTTATTTATTTATTTATTTATTTATTTATTTATTTATTTATTTATTTATTTATTTATTTATTTATTTATTTATTTATTTATTTATTTATTTATTTATTTATTTATTTATTTATTTATTTATTTATTTATTTATTTATTTATTTATTTATTTATTTATTTATTTATTTATTTATTTATTTATTTATTTATTTATTTATTTATTTATTTATTTATTTATTTATTTATTTATTTATTTCTTCAATCGGTCATTCATTCATGTATGTATTTATTTATTCATTCATTCATTTATTCATTCATTCATTTATTCTATCATTCGTTCATTCATTCACTCACTCATTCATTTGTCTATTTATTTATTTGTTTACTTATTATTTCTCCACTACATACTTATACTAAGTAACGGATTTACCCTATTCCATCCAAAAATTCGATATCGAGATTTCATCAGAAATATGTTGTTTAGGTCCCCTGAATCCAAATAGAATTTGTATTCATAGGAGCACTTCGGTTGTCTATCTGTGAACAGTGCAACTCAAAAACCAAAGTCGGATGAATACAAAACGTGATATTTAAGTTCAGCATCTTCAAAAGGCAGTACCGTCCGATATGACTTAACGTTGGAGGACGCAAATTACAACAAAAAAGGGGGGGCAGAGACGAAGCACCCGGTTTCTTGTCACAAAGGTTGTGGAAAAGAACTCGGTGGTGCTGGTATACTCGTGCGGACAGGTTCAATGCACTACAGGTCTGAAGATCTTCGAAGGTGAATGTCCAGAGGTACGGAGATGAAATATTGGAACCACATGTGTGACTTTTGAGATATTCCAGTTGGTCCATACTTCATCTTTATGGAAGACAATGCACGTCCGCATAGAGTCCATCTGAAGAACCACTATCTCGAGCGCGAAGGTATCCAGTACATGGACTGAGCACCCAAGTCCCCTTATATGCCACCTATAGAATGCCCGGGAATATTAGGAATGCGAGCTGCAGCCCTTCAGCCTCCACCAAGACAATTTCAAACCTCCGCAATGCTCTTCATGAGGAATGGGAACAGTTGTCTACAGAGTTCTTAGAACCACCTCAGAGAGCATGCCTTGACACTGCGAGGATTGTGTGACCATAAGTTAGCGCTTAGCGCTATCATTGTTTTTGTGTAAATTATAGTCAAATGTTTTAATTCTGTAAAATATTGCCCCTGGGTCACAGTTAAACGAAACTGTCTAACACTTATTACTTCATTGCTTATCAGATCACGTTAGATTTACTTGTACAACTTTTGTACATTTTAGATAGCTTGGTGACAAAATAGATCCTGAATCATAACTAAATGGACACTAACATTGATTCAGTATATCAAGAAGTCGTGAATTCTGAAGACACATTGAACAGGCATTTAAAATTAGATGTGCGTCATTGATTGCTGAAAAATCTAGAATGAAATATGAAATGGAAATTAATTGTTCTTACCACTATCCGTGTGTAGGACGAAGTATGGAAAGGTAGAGTCAGAATAAAAATTCAACTCCATAGCCGGGATTTGAACCACGAATCTTCTGGTCTCCAGCCCGCTGCTCCTAAACATTGAGCTACCATGGCCAACGTGCCAACCTTTCCATACCTTGTCCTACATACGGCTAGTGTGAAAGAACAATTAGCTTCCATTAATTGTACTTAATAGTGATCCGAACTATAAAGCCCGGGCCTTAAAGTACTTACATCATAGTAAGTCGCAATTAAGGTAGTTGTCTCATGTGTTTATGAGAGCCCATAGTGGTTTACGGGGAGCAATACGAGTCAGTTGGAGTATTTAATGTCATATTGGCATGTTGGCCATGATAGCTCAATGGTTAATGGTTAAGAGAAGCCGGACGGAGACTGGAAAATCCGTGGTTCAAATCCCGGCTATGGCATTGAATTTTTCACTCTGACTCTGCCTTTGAAATATGTAATGTTCCCTCTCCTTTAATTACAGTGTATACGTTTTCAAACCTCTTTGAATTTTCTTAAATTGTTCTGTTAGGAGTGGGTCATTACTCTAAGTGTTATTAATGATAGTTAAAATATATAAATAAGGCTTGAAGTGTATTTTAATTCCCGTCCTAATGTGTACTGTATGTTATTAAAACCACAAAATATATATTGTTAGATATGGATTTCCTTAGAAACACATTTACGTCACTTTCTGTGTAAATATCATCGGGGAGACGTAGAAAACACACGATCTACAAAAAGGAGTCTACTGCAGGGCAACCTTACCTAATGCAGATTTATTACAGTGTAATTTCCATTTAAATCACCAAAACATCTTAATAGGATGCCATAATACCTACCTATTGCTGCAACAAAATTACACAAAGAAAGTATAAATTTTCGCCGATTTAGTCCACCCTCAATCAATTCTTTCTTAATCCATCATCCTTTATCCTTCAGACAAACTGCACTTTACATCTCTTTATCTATCCGTAATTTTTTCCAAGTTTATTATTCTACTTTTGGTTATTGGGTTATGAATTCATAATGATATTGTATGAGTACTCATCGTCCCTTGTAGAATAATCCAAATTGGTATAGGTATATAATTTTAGCTTATAATTTCAATCATATACTACATTAATTTCTGCACTAGCAAAATACACCTTGGAAGAAGAACTAATTTAAAGTTCTGGCAATACCTATAGCTGCTTTGCGATATTACCTATTGGTAATTATTTATAGCTATAAACTGTGTTTGGGCAATTCAACGCAACCTTAAGGTGTCATTCAACATAGGTCATTTGATAAGTCTGGTAAAAAAAACAATAATAATTTTCTTTTTTCGTGAACATCTCACATTATTTCTTCACATAGTTTCAATTGATGGCTATACATTTGGTCCAGAAATATTCCAGCTTTTTCATCCCGTCGGAAACATAGATTCTGTCAAGGTCTGCAAAATACTCGTTGACGGTGACTATCACTTCTTCATTTGATAAAAATCTCTTACCACCAAAACACATTTTCAAGTTTGGGAACAGCAAGAAGTCACTTGGGGCAAGTCTGGTGAATAAAGTGGATGAACAATCAATTCAAAGCCCAAATCATGCACTTTCACCATTAGGATTGTTGATGTGTGTGATGGTGCATTATCCTAGTGAAAGGCCACCCTTTTGCGTTTCAATCTCGGTCTGTTTTCAGTTAATTCGTGTTCCAAGTCATCCAACAATGAAGCATAATAGACTCCAGTTATTGTTCTGCCTTTTCCCAAGTAGTCTATGAGGATTATTCCATGAGAATCCCTCCCCAAAAAACAGTGGCCATCACCTTACCAGCTGACAAAATGTTCCTTGCATCGTTTTGTGTACTTTCACCAGCCTTTATCCATTGTTTTAACTGCTGTTTTGACTCTGCTGTATATAGATGGATCCACGTTTCATCCATGGTCACAAATCGGCGCGAGAGGTCTTGCTGATTGTGATTAAACAACGCCAGACACTCGGTAGATATGTTCTTCCAGATGCGCTTTTAGTCGACTGTGAGAAATCGTGGCACCCATCTTGCACACAGCTTTTTTCATTTCCAGTTTTTCATGCAGGATATTGTGCACTCATTTGAGATTCCTACAGCCTCAGAAATCTCACTAATTTTGATTCTGTGGTCTTGAATAATCAGATCGTGGATGTTTTCAATGGTGCCCTGTGTGGTGACCTAATTGGGCGACTAGAGTGCGATTCATCTTCGGTGCTTCTACGACCACGTTTAAATTTATTGGTCAAAAAGGAAATGATCTTCAATGTTGGTTTCCATTCCGCGTGAACTTCTTCAAATTCAATTTTGACTTGTGCGGCAGTTCAGTCCCTCAAATGAAAATGTTTAAAACAGCACGGAACTCTGTTTTCTCCATTTTCAATCGCAGCTATCACACTGGCCGGTTTAGATGGCAGTAATAATGAACTGTATATTGTAGCACATTCAAATTTTCTGTACAATCTTTTGACTAGTCAAGCTTACCACCCACGAAGTTGCAACAAAAAATGTCCATCCCTGCATGAAATTTACCAGACTTCTAGAAAACATGTACATTTTCGGAGATGATACCGAACTACAATTATTTAAAGTGCCAGTTACACAAATTAACTGTTCTTTTGGAAGCCTGTGTGACACATATTCGTTTCAGTGCACAGAAATTCCTGCAACCGTCCCACAAAGGAACAGCGCTTCACACCTCTAGACTTTCTCACAGTAGTTCAAATATCTTATTCAACCAAATAGCTGTCTTACGTAAGGAGTGTGTCTTATTCCACCCAAACATCTGACAAGATAGTTCACCTGAAATAAAAGTTTTAAGATTCGTTGAACTTCCAAATATTTTGCAGGGGGGTGCAGAATATCATGCATCAAAAAACTACCACTAAAAGTTTTAAGATTCGTTGAACTTCCAAATATTTTGCAGGGGGTGCAGAATATCATGCATCAAAATACTACCACTTGTATGGAAATGCTTTGACAGTTATAGTTATAGCATTTTTAAATTTTTGAGATGTTGCTATATTAACAGATACATAAAAAGTTGCACACGGAAATTTCCATGAATAGGCTGTGAAATTCTCTTCATTTTGCTGACTATTGCATAAATCTATACAAGTTGGAAGCACTGGAGATAGACAAAACTTTATATATAGAAAGAACGTAGAGTTCGTTAAAATGCACAGTTGTGTGGTAGCACCATTAAAAAGAACAATTTCTATTCACCTTGGATTTCCGGTAACGCAGGCTACCAATTCAACAGACACATCTAATTCGATGAATTAGTAAGACACTATAATTTAGGAGTCTCTTATTTGATGATTAATCCTCTGATTCAAAACAAATGCTTGAAAATAATAAGGATAATAGTAGAAATTCAGTAGTTCAAAAAATATTAAGTTGAGGCATGAACTATGAAGACAAATAGATACTTAAGAGGCACGGAAAATTACTTGTATTTGCCGCCACAGGCCGTTTCGTCAAAACTTTGAACGTCATTTTAAAATGTGTATGTTATTGCTTAATTTAATATAATGTTAGATGAAAATATATATCACGAATATCTTAATATATTTAGAAGAATGACTTTATACAGCCTTGTGTTACCCTGTGACAAATTTGTGAGCACTGTAAATACTTTTTCCTCATCAATATCTCTTTTCCTTTCACTTCAAAAAAGTAGAGCTTTAACAGATAACAGTAAACAAACATCTGGGCAAATTAAATAAAATTAGAAACTTAAATTCCATGTATATTTTTGAAAAGAAAATATTTGAAACTTGATTTTAAGTCATTTCACCCCAACAGTGAAATGATTGATGCAAGCTTCTGACAAAATCTGAACTTCACTGAATGTAAATAACTCAGTTAAGCGGGATTGAAGTAAAATACGACTGTTTGAATTCTGCTCACATATTCAGGAAATCTTAATCGTCAAGTGTTGTTGTTTTTTACTCAATGCTGTAAAGTTATATGTTGCAGTAAAGAATACCTTCTGAATGAACTGTCACATCTTTCTTCCTTCAACATTGCAATATAACCATTACGTTATGCGTCTTCGCATCTGGAACAACTTTTACGATAAAATGCACACTATAAAACTGTCTTTCCGGCCCCCCTTTTTTTTCTTTTGCCAACCGTCGATCCTTCTTCGCTCGTAAAAATGAGAGGTAGGAGTTTAAAAAATAGTTCTCATTTATGAGTCGTGCCTCAAAGAAATATCCTCTAAAAGCTTATACTGCGATGTAAAAGCTATTCGCAATTCTCCAAAGTGAAAGACAAGTTTTTCCTGCCGTAGCCTTTTAGAGGGCGTATTGAAAAATTTGCCTCAGTTTCCCCTCTTGTAGGAAAAGACCCCTGTAGCTTCCCCATATATCACATATCGGTACCCTCATCTATCTGTGTACCATGGTAATTGGAGTCCCTACACGTTTTTCAATATGCTCTTGTTAGCCTACTTCCTGTATCACTCATCAGGTATTTCATAAATGACAGCAAATAATCTATCTCTGGACTTCGGTTTTTAAGAAAAAATAATTTGGGTACAGTTAACATATTTTTCTCCAATTTAAGTTACATTGTTGTGTAGAGAATGGCGCGCATGCTTCAGGAAATCAGCGCCGAGCAGTTCAGACAAACAACGATAACTAGCGCTCTCGTCCAGCGAAACGCCGTCGTAGATAAATAAAATCTTCAGGTTTTCTTCTCTTCGCCCCTACAACGTTCTAGGCTCCAAACCAGCGATGCATTAGCCAGCGCTTTTACGCATATGTAGGGTAGTTAGTGCATGCTTCCCGTGACCAATGCGTGACGTGCGTATGCAGCCTAAACATGTCTTGCATTTACATGTCATTTTCTATTCGCTCTTCTTACCAATAATTCTTGAATACGCTTATTCTACTTCGTGTTAATACAGATAAATGTTCATTGCAGACCTAACATTTCATTTTGTTGAAAAATATTTCAGTAGGCTAACGTGACGAGCAGCCTTAGAGCGTTCCCTTAATGTGTGTCTGCCCCTCTCTTCCTCGCCTCCTATATGTTTACAACAGGATCGTTCTAATTTGAAACATACTAAATATTCTGGTTCCAAAAGTCTCGGCTTCAAACCTGATGGAGACTACCCTGGAAAGGGAAGTAATTTCTGTGGTTCTGTGTCGTAGATTTATGGCACGAAAAGGCATCTCCAGCCTGACAAAGAGGCGATTTCTCACGAGCAGCATATAATAGGATGCTGAGAGAGCATCCATAATAAAAATAAAAATTCTTTTATGTAACCTGAAGTGCGTTCTCCTTGTGAGGCTGTGATGTACAGTGAGTGTTGCTGCTGCGAGGGATTCAGAACGCTCTTTGTTCGACTCTTCATTGGGTAAACCACAGAGGAAATGGCAGTGTAAACACTTCATTATGCTGCTACATTGTGAGGAAAGTTAAGTTAAAGCGGAAACTGAACTAGTTCACATAAGAGAAGTGACAGTGTGAACTAAATGAAGGATTGGATTGGATAACTGTACGGAGAGGATTACACACTGTGACCGGTATTGATCTATTGTACCTATGCCCCTAAGTGGAGTATCCCCGAGAGGAAGGATGAGGCAAGAGAAAACAGCGCGGTCGACCCAAGGCGTCACGGTGATGCAGAGGGCAGGGTCCCTACAATTGCCAAGTTGGAAACTCCCCTGATAGGCCAGCACAACTGGTATTCCAACCGCCGTTGTCTCGAAACGATCCATCAGATCGGACCAGACACTGATAACCGTCGTACTGAAGAAGGCAGTGTTTTTCAGGGGCATATATCATCCCACCATGCAGCGCCGAGTCACCTGCCGAACTTCTATCCTGAAAGAGACCACCAGATGAGGGATGACGTGAAATGATAATGGAGATGAAATGGAGGAACAGGAAATTCGGGGGATGTAATTAACCTACCCAGCATTCACCTGGTGACCCGGAAAAACCCCCGTAAATACCCATGGATCAGGTACATTGGCCACGGTAATCAAACCCGGACCTCCCAAATGCGGGCCACAGACGAAACCACCTGGGCCATTCCGTTAGGTAAATGAAGACTTAGTAAAACTAGTGGCTCAAAACTGGATAAAATCACAATGTTTTATAAGCATTATAAAAAGCTTATGTAATCTTTCTTCCTGCTGACGTACTTTATTGCACTGAACAGTCGCCTCTTTATTAGTGTATAGAATGCTAAACGACAGTTACGTCTTAAGTTTTAATTGTTCAAGCCAATTACACGAGGAACTCGACATCACTTCTCAGGTATGGGCCTGTTGTAAACCAAACCAACGGTTTGTATAGAATAAAGGGTACACAACGAAAGAGAATATCTCGCACACTGTGACCTCCACACAGGTCTATTGAAGCTAACATCCCCCAGAAGGAAGGGATAATTGAAGAAACCGCAGGAGAACGTTGCTGGCAGACAGGATACAGAGTCGCGCGGAAGTCCCTAACTAGTGTTGAGTAAACAGGGTTCCAGTGTACCACATATTATGCATTTTCTCTCGCGTCATGCAAGGAACATAGAATTTCAAAACCAATGATCCCCTTAAGAAAAATGACTGTTGCTCTAGATTTCTGTAATCCTGTAACAAGAAGTAGATAGAGCAATCAGCTTTTGTAAGAATAGTTTGCAAAAGAATGCGTTGAGAAACTCATGTGGATGTGACGCATAGGATTTTTATAAAGTTTCCTTAAATACTTATTATTTAATTAATATTAGAGATTACTACAACTTCTCGAATAATATTACCAATTATTTGAGCTAATAACAGATCGATTGAAACACATAGTAACACGACACCTCATATCAAACCTATATTGTTGTAATATAGGAAATTATTTCCGTCCTAGTGGACCATGATCCAGTGGAAGCTCCCCCTCCAGACGTTTCATCTAAAGCTGCTTCGAACATCTTCAGTGAGCCCACATAACAGCAGAACCAATCATGAAGGAGCAGACCAACCTGGTTCGCTCATGCAGAATTTGTAAATAAAGTCCTTGAAGCCCAAGACTCCGTATCAGTTGTTGTCGATGTCTACAACAGAAGACTACGGCCACGAAAATACAATTACTTCCCCGAATTTCCTGTCCATCCATTTCACCTCACTTCTAATTTCTCTTCACCCATCATTCTGCATGACTAATTCATTAATACTAAGTGTTGGCGGGAGTTTCAACCTGTAGGGCAAGGAGTTTGGTCTCTATAAATCCTCTCATCCGGATCGGGAGAGGTCATCCAGACCCGGGCCCATCGGGAGAGGAGGGGAGCTGCTTGTAAGAGAACTACCTGGTATTTCAGGAACCCTACCCTCTGCTGTGGTGTCACTTAGAACCGGCCATCCTTGGTATATCTCACCTCAGCCCTCCCTCCGGGAGGGCTCCATCTAGGGGCACAGGCATAAAAGGTCTTCTACAAATCGAGGTGCGAAGTCCCACCCCTCTTCAAACAAACCTTACATTATACGTTATTGTAAGGAATGGAATTATACCTACTGCTCATACTTAAATTAAGTTAAGCTCTTGATTTAATTATTCAATACCTTCCTCCTTTTTGAAATGCTAAATGATGTTATGGAAGGAATATGGATCTTCAACCCCAGTTTGTAGACCCACTACTAACGCTTCATCCTACGGTATTTCTCTTGTATAGCCCATTATAGACTGCATATTTCATTATTTGGAGTGCAGTTTGTAACTACCCCGGTTCCATCTAGTAAAAATCTATTCACAGCTAACTTTAACCAATCAAAGATATCGGAATATCTTCCCCCTGTAGATTAAATCACGTGAGAGGAGTTGTCTTCGTTTTACCGCTGTGAACGCTCTAGTTGCGATGTCGGTCTAATTATAAAATGGGATATACAACGAAATAAGTTATCCAACTACTTCTGCACATATGTGTTTTGCTTAACGTGAAGTAGTGGGAAGAATAAGCCTCTATAAGCATCGTCTGCAGACAATATACAAAAATACCTGATGTATTCTTAAAAGAAAACATTGTTTTATCTACTTCGCATTAATCGAAATAAAAATTTGTAGAAATCAGTTTATAATATTTTCATACAGATACCATGGAAATAGAGATTACAGTAGGCTTCAGGGATGGTCAAACCTTTTAAGTAAAATTTAGTAATATAATCCTTTACTATTCAGCCTAGGGTCATTGCCTCTACAATATAGTCTACGGCACCTCCTGTACTATTTAGTCTAGAGTCTAGGGTACCTCCTGTACAATTTAATCTAGGGCACTTCTTGTAATATTTAGTCTGTGGTACTTCCTGTACTTCCATCTGTACAAAAATCAAAAATGAAAAGAGCTTCAGAGGCTATTCCGAGAAAAGTTAAGACATAAGTTTTAGCTGTCATGAAAATATCTAAAACAGGTGGGATATTAATCAAAATGTCTAAGCCCTTTCGGGATAAAGGTTTTGAAAAAGTATAGTTTGGTTTACAGGATTCTCTTAGAAAACTTTGTGTCGCAGCCTAGGAAGACGGTTAACTTTAATTTCAAGTTTGGTATTAAGTTTGGTTTTGGTTTTTAATAATCTTATTCACACATACACGGACTCATTTTTATATTTTTATTATTATTCCGGGAGTTTCAAAAATACATGTACGTTATGAAGAACGTAATAAGTGATAGTAGGTACACAATTTCAAGCGAATGTAGCATATGACCATTTTTAGTACAAGAACTATAACGAAGTAAGATAAAGGAAAGATGCTGCCAGTCAGATTTGATCACCCTGTATAACGATGACATGGAAAAGCTTTTGCTAAATGCTCCTCAGACATAGTTGCCATAGCAACGCAGATGTCAGCTTCCAATTTCTATCAGATGACCTTCGTAAGAAGCTGCAAAAACCTGGGCATAGCGAGATGGAAGTTGTGATACGATTTAGTTCGAGGCAATTCGGGACGAGAACGGCTATCAGTCTGGAAGTTAAATTAAATGTTTGAAGCGTCACGGAAGAACGTACAGTCGACATAAAACGTGCTTTGGCTCCTAAGTGAATCCACACTGAACGCTGGGAAAATAAAATAACGCTATAAAAGTGCTAGCAATCTGAGTTAAATTCGGTTTCTGCGTTTGCCTTTCCGCCACCGGATGCGAACCAAACATGTGAAGGAAAATAAAATGGAGCAAAGAATAGCGTTTAGATCTCGGAACATGGGTTCTCTTTGCCGTTTGTGTTCTTTATGGACCAGATCCATAATGAACACTTTACACCTACAACGAAATGTGCAATTAAACCATTTCTGGAAACGTTTATCCAGATTAAGAAAACAAGGGATGGTTTGGGCCCCGAGAATTGAAAAATATTTAAATATGATTAAATATGTGGTTTAGGAATCAATATGGAATGTTAGAATAAGCAAGAAAAATTGTTAAAATCCAGAAGGTCATGAGATGACGCTACATGTAAATTAAATTACGTTAATCTTTTTATTCATAGTTTTAAGAATGAGATTGCGTAATGTGTGACGTGGACTAGTGAGAATTCAGTTTGAGTGGTAGTGATGGTGACGAGTGAAGGAAACGTCAATAATCTTTGGAGAACGATCTAAGGGAGATAGCGTCTTATGATCATGTCAGAACGGCGTGTAGAGAATTCTATAGAGATTATAAACTATATTCACAATTTCTGTTTAAATGTAATTCAATTACATTGATAAAGTTTAATGAATATCTACGTTATGGCGTATTCCGTGAATTTGTTACATAACATTTAAATATTTAAATTATATTAATTTTAAGAAATAGAATTTTTTTTATCAATAGATGATAAGTTAATTCCCTTGCTCGAAACCACACCTGAATTTAAAGAGTTTTTCTCATGTACCGACTGGAACAGCGCCGGAGATCTTCTAGAGGCATCGCTGCATTTGAGTGCCTGATCTGAGCAGAAGGCTCGGATTGAGAAGAATCTACAACGCGTGGTTTCTTCGTCGTTTTCTTCTCGGAGGGCTGAATTCAACCAACAATCCCAGGCGCAACGCGGGACGAGAGCAGGTGAGGATCATCCCGTCCCAGTTCATCAGCATTAAAATCCCGTTACAGTCTGTATTATATTCACATAGCCTGTAGAGTAGATGGTAGCATGTTTGGCCTCACGTTCAAGAGGTCCCGAGTTCGAATCTCGGTCAGGGTGAGCTACCTGGATAAGGTTTTTTTCCGGCGGTTTCCCTTATCCTTAAAGACGAATGTTGGGTAGCTATAAGCTCCATGGTCCCTGGACACATTTGAGCATCATTTCACCCATCTCATTCACCGTCCGATATGACTTAACGTTGGAGGACGTAAAATTACATATATATTCACATAGCCTTCTCTCACTCTGCCCGCCTCGGTAGCGTAGATGGTAGCTTGTCTGCTTCACGATCAAGAGGTCCCGAGTTTGAATCTCGGTGAAGGTGAGTTACCTAGATGAGGATTTTTTCGGGGTTTTTCCTTATCCTAATAGACGAATGTC
The DNA here is from genome assembly GCA_030765055.1 of Mantis religiosa. Lineage (NCBI taxonomy): Eukaryota > Metazoa > Arthropoda > Insecta > Mantodea > Mantidae > Mantis > Mantis religiosa. Next base: position 238,798,991 of record CM060948.1, on the reverse strand, counting down.
GGGCAACTAAGCTCCATCGACCCCGGACTCATGTAAACATCATTTCAAGCACTTCATACATCATCAAGTGTAACTTACCGCTGGAGAACGTAAATCACAACAACAAATTCTCTCACTCTTCTAACAACAATCCTTGCAAACGCTTATTCTATCTACTTCCTGTTAATGGAGCTCAATGTTCGTTACAGATTTACCATTTCATTTAAATAAAACTATTACAGTAGACTAAAGTACTACTCAAAATTACAAAGGTCGTGTCACCATGTAATAGCTTTCAAATGACATTTATTTTCACAACCACAAGAAAAACCGAAAAGCGACTTTTCAGTTTGAAAACGTATTTGAAAATTCAAACCAATAACAGCAATATCTCGGAAATGGTTCATACTATAAAATACTGCATTTCACATAAATTGTGTACATTAGCGATGAATTTATTTTGAGAACTAAAACCTTTCTATCTCTTACGGAGATTGGAATCGTACAAAAGTCATCGAAGATTAACAGAATTTCACTGCTTATTACTATAAAATTGAAGGCATACATTTTTATACCACGGAGGTACATTAAACATGCGGTATTTTAACCCAAATTGTTTCACTCTATCATTTTAACTTTTCAACACAAGCTTTGTAAAGCCAACAATGAAATCTATGGGGCTTTATTTCTGTATTTAGGTTAGTTCTTCAGCCATAATCTTATTTCTAACTAAAAGTGTATTTATATTTCTGTTTAAAAATGCAATGCCACAACTTCCACAATTATTTATTTTCTGGAAGACTATACCAAACACAAAGGAATATGGTTTATTTTGAGGAAATAGACTCTGTAAATCAAATGCTATGTTTAAGATTTGTGTTTCAGTTCTTTTATTCTCTAATGCGATTCAAAGGTCTTTTTGAAAACCAAGATTTGTGCAAGTTTAAAAGGTGTAACGCTGATAAACAGATGCATTCTATAATTACACTACATATCAAAATTTTCTGTATACCTTAAAAAAGACATTCCTTTTAAGATGATTCCTTTCCAAGGTTGACAAGTAGTTTGATTATAATGTTCAACAGCAGCTCTAAGCTATCTGCGAGTTTCGTGAGCAGAGTTTGATTCCATTAGTAAAGGTAACCAAGTTAATGAACTTGCTGTGTAACTCGAGATGGATGGAGTAGGAAAAACGGACCCCCTGTGTGTATCCGGGTGTACGGAGGCGGGCAAGCTAAACTTTAAGACAACATAACTTGGTCTAACATGCCAAGATAATCTGAAGGACTTAAAAGCGAAGGCGATAAACATACTCTTGCATTATTACAATTAAAATTATATCTATACATATAAAGCAAATTTTGGGTTCTCCAATTACTTCCTTATAGGTGAAAGTATTCCAACCAAAAGACAATTTGGAGATGTCCATTACAGATAGTAAGATGTACCAGAAAACGAGATTCGAGATTATGTCACAGATTGGTGCTTCAGCATTAACATATATTTCATCTGCCAACAAATATCTTATACCCATGTTTCTAACCAAATCTTTAGAAACATCTTTGAGAAAATAAAAAATAACAAGAAGGATTTCCTTCAAAATCTTCGTGCTGCATCCCTGGAAGATACTAAAATTAAGGACTTGTCATTTCTGAGCTATCAAATTTACGAACATATTCAGACCAAGGCCAATTTTTACAAAATGCTTTTATAAAATGCATTATAAGCGACATTCGACCTTTTGAATGGGATGAAATACTTCCTCTGTGTACTATAGGTAGGTGAATAGTAGAAAAAGTAAAATCAGTATTAAGGAACATTAACACCACAAACATAAAACACGTGCATAATATATTTTTGAATAAGTGCCAGCAGTTGGTGTTCATAAACGTTGCTCTAAACGCAACTAGGATGAAAGATTCTGCAAAGAAATGAAAGAAAAAGGTATGTGCAACCAATTTTCTACGTCCTTTATCTTCGCGCTCCATTCTTTCTTATTAAGAGTTTCATTTCTGTCCACTCGGCGACACCAGAACATCCATCCTCACAACTGAGACCAACAATTTCTGGAAAAAGACAATGGGATTTCATTCCTGAAGCTCGTGCACCAGAATCAAGCAATAAGGCTTTGAGCTTCATAACAGAAAGGAAAGGGAGAAAAAAAATTGGGAATAAAAGCAGTGGGTACTTCTTGTGTGTAACATTTTACAAATGCCTTGAACATTAATTCGAAATGAATTACACATAATCAACTTTTTAGCTACATTTATACATTTTGGTTATTTTTTCTTAGTGCCACATGGAGCGCATATGAAATCACCTGAAGAATTCTTTCCTCAGTGCCCAATGCTGGAAGGCCAGTTCACCTTATATTGCGGAGGGCCAAATTATCCAGGTATTGAAGGGGCTTTAAACCCCACACGCATCCTAACGCAATATACACTGCGGACCATTTCAAACGCCCAGCGTTCTAGCAGGCCGTACGACATGTCCTTATTGGGGAGAGCCGCCCGCTCCCTCACAGGTAGGAAATCAATCACCACGCGTACCGACCAACCTCTCAATGTTATTGTTAAAAATACACGTGTTATGAAAGTTTATTGTTTGCAAAGATGTGGCATGGGTCAAACAAGGAATAGTGTAATTTTTATCTGTGGTAGGATAAAAAACGAAATATATGAAAACAATCCACATACTCTTCAAGCACTTGAGAATGAAATAAGCTGAGTCCTCAGTGAAATTGTAGATGGAAAGTTGTGGAGGATGATTCAGAATTTTCTAAACCATAGTGATCTTTACATATATGATGATGAAGATTATTTTCAACATATTCTTTCATAAAAGGTCAGATTAACGTTGCATTTTACTACTTCCTACTGAATAGTTACTTACCTTGTCTCCGTCATTAATTGCACAAGGGTTTCCGTGTTGTGGGACAGCACACTCGCATCTCCCCAGCAAACGTGCACGCCGTATAGCTTAAGTCCGCATGCTACTACTCTCATCAAAAAGAGCTCATTTCATAAACATCTTATGTCTATACACCAATATACTAACATTGTGAAGGGAGTAAAATGTGTGTGTGTGTGTGTGTGTGTGTGTGTGTGTGTGTGTGTGTGTGTGTGTGTGTGTGTGTGTGTGTGTGTGTGTGTGTGTGTGTGTGTGTGTGTGTAAATTTAACAGAACTATTAGAACCTGATGGCCAAATAAAACTTGAAGACCACAGAAAAGGAAGGGAGGAAGGAACGAAGTGAGGGAGGGAGGGAGAGAGTGGGGGAGGGAGGGAGGGAGGGAGGGAGTGAGGGAGGGAGGGAGGGAGGGAGGGAGGGAGGGAGGGAGGGAGGGAGGGAGGGAGGGAGGGAGGGAGGGAGAGAGTGAATACATTGTCTTGTATTAAGATTTTTCTTTCTCTTGCGGTTTACAATTATGTAAAAGCATCCAGAGTGAACAGGACTTCAGAGACTTTTCCAAAAATATTCAAGATATAGGTACATTTCATTTGCCATGAAAGGACCTTAAATATATGGTATTTAAAGCAATGCCTTTATACCCGTTTTTTTTTTTTTTTTTTGAGAAAATAAAAGTTGTTAAAAAATTTCCATTGTAGATCGTAGTTTAGGGTTAAGACATTTCTTCATTATATTTGTATAGCACTCTTGGAAGCTGTTGGATTTAACTTTTTTCTGAGCTATGCTATCTACAGACACACGCGCATGTACACAGACCAAAAACACATACACAGACGGTCTGTTCTGTAAAATTACTGTTTTGGTTTCGGGGGACCTTAACACGTATATTTCAGGTGAAATTTCGGTATCGAATTCTTTAGTGGAATGCAATACTTCCCCTGATTACTATAAATAATAGAGAAAGTAAAAAGATTTAACATTTTATACCAAATCATTTGCCTCTTGCACCTCATAACACCTTTATCCGCACTTCCTCACATTTAACCTTAAGCCTCTTCACCACATTATCATTTACAGTTTTTTTCTCCTCTTTAAGCTTATTATAATCTATAGAGGCCATAGATGTGTGCGTTTTTCCATAGGTACACTGGAAATGGACTGTACTGTTATCGCTCGCACATGTAAACAACTACCGGCAGATATAGCCTGACCATCACAACCGCCACAATACCAGAGGAAAGAAAATAGTCACGTTATACTGTACCTTGACTTCGCTTCTGCTTACACTTGCAAAGCAATGAAAGCTTCACTAGTTCGCAGAGTACTACGTTACGTTGTTTTCGACGTTTGGCTCTGTTTGCACATTTGAGGCCATACTGTACATCTGACGTCATTCATAATCTGCATCCAGCTAACTAGTATCGCACGCGAGTGCACATACCTCTGGCCTTTAATAGCCTAATAGCAACATCGTTGATCGGTCCTATAGCCATCTCGGTCGTTTCATCACAATACGATCTTTTGCTTCTGATTGGGTTCTAGCCTTTGCGGCTAAATCAGTTCATGATACCAGTTTTTGCCCAGCTTTTAAAGAAAACTATAAAGGAAAGAAGGATTGTGTCAGTTTAAACCTATTCTTATTCAGATACATTATTAATTTGAACACACATAATTTTAAAACAAATCAAAGGTGCACACGTTTTTTTGAAAAGCGAAATAATATTGACAATGGTATTGTTGATTTCATGACAAATCAGGTATTAAGTGAAACAGGTTCAATTCTTGTGAAGTGCATTTCATTCCCAATATTTCACGTTACACGTATATAATTTTACTGTCTGTTATAAAGCTCTGAAAGAACCGGTTATTGTTGGAATTGTAAGCAGAAGAACATTGGGTTTATTATTAATTATCTATCGGTGCAGGGAAACCTTAACAACCAAGAAAGGCAAGTGGAGTGTGGTTGTGACCCATCTGAACCTGCTGAAGACGCAGAACTCACTTCACTATTACGTTGGGAAGCCTTTGTTAATTTAATGGCAGATAGGTATATTGGATTTCACAGAAATAAATCTCAGGCGAATTGAAAAATACTGCTTGCGATCATCTTTTGTCTTCCCGTGTATGCTATCAGGGAATCACTGTGATGCATGCGCCTTGTCATTTTTCTTTTCAAACCTTTATTGTGACCAGGCTAATGGTGATGATTTGTGTTTAAGGGCGCTCAACTACAAGGTCATCGGCGCCCGTTAAAAAAAATTGTGGCAGAAGACATGTATAAACCTACACACTAAGTAAATATATATTAAAATAAACATTTAAAAGAAAAAAACAAAAACAAAAAAACAACACTTAAAAAGGATCTTAGGAGAATGGAGAAAATACAAATATTACTATAGAAAATTAAATGTAAATATAAAATAAGTGGCAGAAGCCAGCGATAGACTATGAATATATAATATAATATGAATTGATATATAATAACAGACTATAAAAACATAAACGACTAAATCCTAAAATCAACTCTGGCGATGTAACGTCGGACTTTTTCCACCACTGTCTGCCACGATCTCCGTCAAGCTGACCGGCAGCTGCACACACTCCCGCAGGTCCGCTAGGTGAATACACTCTATGACGGACCGAGAGGGCCCGACTACACAACACGCAAGTAGGAGCATGGAGCTTCTTCAACAGGTGACTCTGTGAAGAGTAGCAGTGCCCAATACGCAACCGAGCCAAACTTACTTTCTCCCGACGGGATAAGCGACAGAAGGCCACCCAGTTATCCGGAAGCTCTTTCACTCTTCTGAGCTTGCCATTACGCAGAGCAGACCACTCAGCACGCCAGCCTGACAGTGCCGCTCTACGCACAAGTCCAAAGTCTTCCGCGGTGACAAAAGGGATGTTGACACTCAGTTCTATGCTTGCCTCCTTTGCTGCCGAATCCGCCATTTCATTCCCATGATAGCATACGTGACCAGGAATCCATGCACACACCACGTGTGTAAAACATGGAGGACGTCCTGTATAGGCCGCACAATAGGGTGTTGGTTGTAC
>CM060948.1:238713046-238788046 GCA_030765055.1 Mantis religiosa | reverse complement strand
TTGATATATTACGGTGTCTTCATAACTCCAGGCATGGTTTGGAAACCATACCTAGCAATAAGTACAAGAATTCATAAAGGCATGAAGCATCTTCATGCACATCGAAGTTATGCAGCCAGAAAAAAACTGGTATTAAGGTGGCAATGGACCTGATAGCGTCCTTCATTTCAGATATACTACAAAGCAAATCACTTACTTTGTGTAGTTTTATATTAATTGACATCCTGGTCCGTAAGAACTCGCAGTATTTAACAGTATTTTTACACGAAATACACAAGCGTCCGATTGTCTCAATGATATAAGCGAACTTATTCACGATCAGGTTTTGTCTCGTACTGAGGCAACAAGTAGCAAGCGATAGTGAGATTTCAGCTGAAGAAACAATTGCCTCCTTAAACAAATGGAAGCGACATTGTCCACGTGCGGTGAAATGGATCAGCTTCACAGTGCAACTGTTCCTCAAAATTTATCTTGATCCTCATACCGATCTGCACAAGCAGTCAAAATCACATTCTGTATCACTATATACTACGGCACGTAAGCCGTATTAATCAACTGGTTCCTGTACAATGGTTTTAAGTGAAGTTAATTTGAAACAGAACAACTGCTCCACCAATTATTATTTCAGATAGTCCAACATTACTCCTACAAAAAGTGATTCTTTTATCCAAATTACGAGCACCACTATAAATTAATATCCGGAAATTATTTCAAAATATATAGCATTCAATATTCGAAGTAAAATAGCTATTTATATCCTGAGAAGTACTTTTAACTTATCTCTGGTAAGTAGAGGAAATATTGGGTTTTATCCAAAAATCCTATACCAACATTTCACTGAAAAGATTTATTTGAAATGACTCTGAAACAAAAGAGCTACATTCTTAGAAAAAGGTTCGAGTGTGTAACTGGGTGTGTTTATTTGTCCGTAAACATAACCATAAAGATGGTTAGTGTCGATGGAAGAATGTCTGCCACAGGTTCAAGAGGTCCTGAGTTCGAATCTCAGTCAGGGTGAGTTATCTGGATAAGGTTATTTCCGAAGTTTTCCCTTATCCTAAAAGATGAATGCCAGGTAACTCTAAGCTCTATGGACCCTGGGCTCATTTCAGCATAATTTCACCTATTTCATTCATCATCCGAAATGACTAAAAATACTCCTCATTCTGAATGACCTTTGTATGACTGTTAAACCGAAAGAGATGCATAAAAGTTTACTGATCTGGTTATTGCATCCACACGAGTTTCTCCACTTACTCATCCACAAATTACTGTTACAAAAACATATTATTCTATCTACTTTTTTAATATTCTGTTTATATACTTCAGTAATACCTGAAGTCTCATCGCAGCGTTTTACCTTTTAGAACAATAATAATCAACATCACAGCTGATGAGCGTTTATTGCAATTAATGTTAATTAACATTATATTATATTGCAATCATACCAACGCAAACATTTAAAATTCTTCACGTTCACACGGTGACTCTGAAAGTCCCAGTAATTGATTGAGAATCTCTGTTTGTGATTGAGTGAACTTTCGGCTGTGGTGAACAGCTTTTGAGTCATAACTTTATGGTTTTGCTGTTACTTTGGTAGTCTTTCATGCTCCTCGACATTGAAAGATACACACATTCCCGAAAACCAATACATCCCTTAATACTTTAAGAAGTACTGGTCCCTTCCTAAACAGAACTTCTACCCACCCTCCGAATACAACATTCCTGCAAGGCTGGCCCCGTAGTTCAGTTGGTAGAGCACTTGCCTGCCGTGCTAGGGGTAACAGGTTCGATTCCCGGCTGGGCTGGGCTGGGCTGGGGATTTTTCTCCAGCCAAGATGATTCCCCATCTTGCTCATAGTATGAAAGTATGGATGAGAGTATAAATGTATGCTTGATCTAATGATACAGCCCAACGATTATGAGTCAACACCATCGATATGTTCCAAAGGAGAACGATATGACTACTGCAGTTAATGGCGGAGTATAAATGGAACGAAAAAGATTCTTGCAGAAGTGCCCCCAAATTTTATATGTACATTTGTAATGCTATATGGCTGTAAAGCGCCTATAAGGATAACTATGTTTGTAATTACTTAATGTCATAACCTAAATGGTATAGTATTTTAAGATGCATTCTAGGGATAATACACACACGTGTTGTCCTAGAAAATAGACAATTTAAGGTAAACTATTTTTGACAGAACTATGGAAAGTTCCTTGTGTGAAGTCTGATGCTGCATTAACCTCTTCTGAAGTTTCAACTGTCTGGCTCATATTTAATGGAGAAGAAAAACCAAATGAGCTGCTGGCTGTACGTTAATAAAGTATTCACTAATGTTGATAAAAGTTCCATTTGTAATAGCTGAAGCTGGCAGCTTTCTAAGCATAAAATTCTTTGAGAGTATCCGTGCAAATTGTAGAACGAGAAAAGAAATGTTGTATGCCAACAAGGAGAGGAAAAAGTAACAACGTTGCTTGATACGATTTTTAAACTGTGACAGCACAGAATTTAAATGTTGTTGAAATATTCTGATATTACAGCACTTCTGTAAAACATCTGTGTTACCAACTTATTTATACAATACAAGTTCTCGATTACTCCAGTCCTCTAATCTCACACCAATATTTCAGTATTCTATTGCCTTCCTTGTATAACGAAATATTCTAGTTTTATTAGAGAAACCTCATTAGGCATAGATCTAAGAAAAGTCTACTAAATAATATATCACATTTATTACTTTCTATCCCTCATTTGGTCACCAAATTCCTCTACCACATATTTTGTTGTCCGATGTTGAACGACATGTGCTCTTTTCACCTTAAGCGGCAAATATCGTGTATACTTCCTGCACAGAATGCAGCTTTAGAATATCTTCTTATATTTATGCAGCCAAGAAAGTTGAAGCGATGTGTACATAACTTCAGTTTCATCATCAAATTTTGTTATATACTTGCCAACATTTTTATAAAAGGATAACTATGTACAAGCTCCTTCTGCGTTAGCTCCATCTTCATAAGTCCTGAAGAAGCAATCTGCATAGATGTGCACCCAATCCTTTTCTGAATATTGACAGGAGACATCCTTTTGTTGAATGTTTCATCCAGATTAAGACAACAATTTACTTATGCAATATTTACAGCTCTACACAAGCTATTAAGCTTTATTTATAGATTGGTATTTCAAAATGTCATTTTAATTATTATTAACATTCTTATGAATCCATTCTGGCCTGTTGGTATAGATCTAAGATACTGATCTTATTTTTGTTCCGTTATTCTGAATTCGGAAGGATAGCCTTCATAGTTCTTTTACAATTGGGGTAATTTTGACTGAACTGGTGATGTGTCTTAATACTTGATTTTTCTGCAAGTTCCAGTATCTGACAAGGTTATTACATCACCACAAGTTGCATATGTTGTCATCCTCGTGTTCCTTGAGCTCCTGCATTTTATTCCTTAGGCCTTCTAACCTAAGGAACTTTTGTTCCATTTTGCTTCACTTTAATTTGTTCCATTTATACCCCTCTATTAACCGCAGTGGACATATCGGCGGCCGTTCTTTGAAACATATTCGAAGGTGTTAACTCGCATTCGTTGAGATTTTTCATTAGATCAAGCACGCATTTGCGCTCTCATTCACACTTCCAGACACTGGAGAAAATGGGGAATCATCCCCATCCCCCAGCCGGGGATCGAACCCGGGACCCCTCGCAAGGCAGTCAGTACTCCACCGACTGCGCTACGGGGCCAGTCTTAAGAAACGTCTAACTTTCTGCTTTTTTATATAAAATATATATCTATGTATATATGTATTCTTTTTCATACTTAACCGTTTTTTATTGTTTCCGTTTAATTACCTATCTGTTTTCTGTAGTTTCACACACATACACTATACACATAAACACCCACGCCCAGGACGCGTGGAACGCTAGAGACATACGTTCTAACGACCACGGCTGCTTTGCACGTTCAACGTGAGCCTGATATTAAAAATGTGCGTTGCTCTCAAGCGACATTCCTTACTCCTGTACAAGACAATCTTAAGGGCATTTATTTCTCTGTTTCATGTTAATAGACACAAACATTTGCAGAAATTAACCTTATTCCTAATTTTCTTGTAGGTGCAATTGGAATACGGTAGACTTTAAACGACAGTCAAATCTTTTAGGAGCTGGTTGCCGGTTGGGGCTATTTTGTTTATTTTCTTTGCATGGCTAAGAGAGAACAAAACGAATGAAGACTTCCCATTTCAGAAAAGCATTAGTATTGGAAAATTCAGAAAAATAAAAAGGAATATCTTGGAAACCCTTCTAATAATATATAATGTTTGCACTCATGAATTCTCTACTCCTGTGGAAGATTAAAGACTTATTCTTCTATATCAATTGAGATAACATCTCATTGTCACTTTTCTTTTAGGTGCAAGGAAATACAGGAACACATTGGTCTTCGAATACTATAAGAGTTGGTGGCTATGTGACGGCTTCTAAATTCCGTTCTCCCCTACGTGGTCAAGACGTAAAAATACGAATAACCTATATCTGTTACAGAGAAATAGGAATCGTAAGTACCTGAAAACTCATAATAATATTAAGAAATAACTCGGAAACGGTTTCCTCCACTAAGATAAACATATGATTTGTTTTGACCTCACATAATATTTCCTTGCTCTTGTACAAACTATTTTTACAAACATTTGTTCCTCTACTTCATGTAAATCCACATAAACAGCCTCACGTTCGAGAGGCCCCGAGTTCGAATATCGGTTAGTATGAGTTACCTGGATAAGAATTTTTTGGGCTTCTCCTTATTCTGAAAGGTAAACTCTAAGCTCTGTGGGTGTTGAGCTCACTCAAACATCATTTTATTCATCATCCGATATAAATAACGTTGGAAGATGTAATTAATGGGGGGACCTTATTGCTAATTTTCTTGTAGTTTCAAATGGATATGTGAACACAAAAAGCTTTAAGCGAGTCAAATTTTTGAAGAGTTAGTCAATTTTTTTAATGAATTTGAAATTCCGTTCTTTCCATGGTTAATACAAAAATGAATAACGACTTCCCGTTTGAAAAAAGACCAGGTGTTGGTGATAAATAAAAGAGAATATCTGTGAAAAGGTTTCACTCCACAAAATAAAAATATATTAGACATAAATTCTGTGTTTACATCCTTTGAGTAATACTATTTTGTCTATAGCTTATGATTTAGCAGTTACCCAAAGGTATTCCAGAATGAAGAGGATTTGATAATAATTCCAGAAAATTCAAGATGTATATTTCATTTGTCGTTAAAAAAATCTGCAACATACGTTACGTTAGTAAAAATGTTAGCTCATTTTTTTAAAAAAATCAAAATTTTCGGAAAAATGTTCCATGTAAAGGGCAATCTAGAGAGGTGGAATTTCTTGAAAATCTACACGTAACATCCTTGGAAGACAATGAACTAAAATTCCAAATTTATTATATAACTGAAATGTCATTTTAGTTATGCTGTTCAGACATACACACACGAACATTTTCTAAAAAAAAAAATTAAAAAATGCCATCGGGGTCTCAAAACATGTATTTCCAGTGAAATTCTAATATCAAATTTTTGGATGGAGTGTAATATTCCTCTACCTACGTACCAGATAAATTAAAACTGTACTTGACGTAAATTGTATGTTTTAATTGAATCTGCATTTTTGCGAGTATGTGCTAGGATTTTGTTCATCTATTACATTTACAGCTATGCAAAAGTCATTTAAAATGAAGAGAACTTCGGAAACGTTAAGATAAGCACTCATTTGTTAATAAAATATCGTAAACATGCCCTGTTTTAAGCAAAATCGTAGAAACCATTTTTGAGCAAATATACATTTTTCGAAAATGTGCCAGAGGGTAGTCTGTCAAGGCGGCCCGGGTTCGATCCCAGGCGACCTCAAAGTGAGATTTGTAGTGGATAACACGGCGCTGGGGCGGGTTTCCTCCGAGACCTCCGGTTTCCCCCGCCATCTCATTCCACCGGTGCTCCATCTTCATCTCATGTATCATCAGTGTCACCGCTTGCGGTGCCGTATCTAGTAAAAGCGGGCGTTAAACACAATACATTTCATTTCATTTGTGGGTAGTCTGTAGTGCAGAGATGTTCTTGAAAATCTTCGTATCGAATCCTTGATAGATGCTGAAGGTACCTAAGCGCGCGGAGAGAAGCGTTTTTTCTAACAAGGTTTTTTAAGGATTCAGGGAACTTTAAAACGTTATTTCCACTACGTAAAATATAGGTATCTAATTGCTGGGTGAAATGTAATGGCTTCTGTATGTGCTATGTGCACATAGACCTTTAGAAAAAATAATTTATTTCGCATGTACTTTTTGTGGTATTGACTATATAGAGGACTCTTTTGTATGTTTCAATTTTGATATGTCTATACCTTTTTCAGCTGGTAAGTGGATTTCTTTTTGTCGTGGTCATAAAAGGCATGGAGTTTTGTAAGCGCCACAGAGGCACCAGCTTTATGTGACTGTAGTAACTTCTTGTTTGTCTTAGGCATTTCCGGTTACACTAGGTTATAATCCAAAAAATCGAATAATCCAGGAACTATAGGTTAATGATTTTAAGCTATAACATGCATATGTAAATAGGGAATTCATTAAAAAAGCTAATTTTCAAACATTTATTCTTTTTTTCAAAGGTTTATTCGACTTCTTTGAAAAGACACTGCAGGCTTGTTTATGTCTTCAAATAGTCCGTGATATTGGTCTGCTTCGAGAGGACCGAGTGGGATGCCTGAGGTGGTTTCGGTCTGTCGTCTGCATTCGGGTGGTCCGGGTTCAATTTCCGTGGCCGGCATGCCTGATCCATGGTTTTTTCGGGGGTTTTGCAGGGTCAAAGAACATTTCCTGTCCCTCCATTTCATCTCCATTATTATTTCATCTCCATTATTATTTCACATCATCTCTCATCTGGTGGTCTCTCATCTGATAGTCAGGGTAGAAAAGTCTGCGGGAGCCTCGGTGCTGCATGGCAAGATTATATGCTTCTGAAAAACACGACCTCCACCAGTAGGACGGTCTCCGGTTTCCGGGCCAGTCTAGTGAGCTGTTTTTGGAACCGGTGGGTGGGATGCGGGCTGTACTTGCCTGCCGGGGAGTTACCAACAGGTAGGGAACCTGCCCTCTGCACTGGCGTGAATCCTTGGGTCCTCCTTTCACCTCATCCTATCGCCCGGGGACACCCCCTTTGGTTCATAGCCATAATAGATCAAGACGAATACCCTCCGTAAGAATACATCGTATGCTATGCTTCTGAGAGTTCACCTTTTTCGACAGTACTTCGAGCAGTCTGCATTGCAGTCCCATAACCAGCACTTTTTGCAACAATTTTTCCACTTATCACATTTTTTTAAATTAATTCTATACTTATTTTAACACCAACACTTTTCGTTTCTCAGCCATCTCTTTAACAAATGCCCTTTAACTTCCTGTGTTGATCTTACATGCTGAATAACCTCACAAAAACTTAACTTGTGTTAATTTACAGGGAGTGGCTAAAGGATTACAGTGAACAAAGTACTCTGTTGTCACGCGGTGGTTGTTTAAACAATAGAAATGGCATTTGTCACGCAGCATATCATTTATTGCTGTTTACTGGAAAAAAAAATAATGTTTGCATATACAATATTTTTCTTTTTGGTGGGGATGCCCAGATAAATCCGCACACGAATATTTGGGAGTATATTGTACATAATTTAAAGTGAAATCAATGGGATTACGTAATACCTAAAACGTTATTTATAATTTATTTCTACAAGATAGGAATACGAGGATACAGTGCTTTGTTCACGTTTCATAACAAACTTCATAGAATTAAGTATTATTTTCCATATCACTTAAATAATTACAGAATAACATTTCATTGTGGAATTTGGAATTCCATGTTTTTCCCCTAACATTTAAGCAGCATCCAAAGAGTTTGTGAAAAAAGTTACGGTTGTTATGCGCCACACTGAGAATATACATTAAAAGGAGGTATATTGTATATTTTGGGCATCAGGTAAGGCTCCTAACTATATCATAATTTGACGTGCATATATTGCAAGTGAAATCACTGCCTGCTGTGTATGCTAACTGTCATTGTTTTCTAAATAATTTCGCTCCCTTGTAACAATAAAGGATTTAATTTTGTCACTTTGTCACTGGCTGTTGCCAGCCTTCCAGTTTATATATATATATATAAAGTTATAGTTTCGAAAACATAGGACAACACAGTTTATCAGCTGCTTTACTTAATTTCGGAAATAATAGAGAAAAGTATGTAAGAAATTAGTTCCTTTGATTCTTAATACATTTTAAAACTTCTTTTACCTTCTATACGGCTTGCATATAGTTACGTGTAGGTTTCGCTTAAAAATTACCTTTCTAGATCCCACCAATTTAATAAAAAGCCTTTTCAGAAGGTAGGTTGGGTGTATGTTTACATTGCGTGTGTCTGTAATTCCAAAACGAAAAAACAAAACAGTTTCATATTTGAGACTCATACTTTGCAGCCGACTCCCAGAAAGAACTTTTTATATGGAAAAAGATTTTTTGCACTAATGGTTTTTATAAATATATTTTCTTCCTACATTAGTTTGAAAATAAGATGTACATTTTGAATTTTCTGCATGTATACTGTATCTTTCTCTGCATTTTTCAGAGAGGTTAATATATCATGGAAAATGTATGAGATAGATACAGTAAACTTACTAAAAAATTTTGAACTTCGTTAAAACATACAAATTTTGTTTAAATATACTTTTCGTAGCATTAGCTGTGTTCACAATATTTTCTTCTTGTATTTATATTTTGTTAAAGGGATGAAACATGTGTGAAAATTATCCATTTTTATTTTCCTTTTATTGGCCACGTGGTGTTGTTTACGCATTTACACTATTCAGTTTTAAACCCTTTCTAAACATATATTTATGTGAATAAAATCCTGAGAAAAAATAAATCAGTTTTGTTTGAAAAATAAAATAAAGAAATGGGCCTAGAATATTTTCTTGTGGAACACCGGAGAGGACTGGTTGTGATCTGGATTGCGCACTTTGATACTTTACTAAAAAAGATCGGTTATGCAGATATGATGCTATTATTCTGAAATATGTATCGGAGACATAATTCCTTATCTTCGGAAGTAACACATTAGGCCACACTATATCAAAGGCTTTCTCTGTGTCAAGGAACAGAGCTAAACACACTTCCTTTTCTTCATACAGTATTCTAGGTCCACATCTTTATACAGTGTATACCTCAGAATTTCCTCAACACGCTCAACTAACCATTGCACATTTTGCTGATGATGTTGCAATCCTTAGTAAAGGCAGTTGTGAATCAGCAGCAGAGAAACTAAATAACTTCTGCACTGACATCACAAAATGATGTTCTAACTGGAGAGTGGTGATGAATGCACAGAAATCGCAAATAGTATATTTTACATATAAAAAGCAGATAACATATTATCCTATAGTTGTAGGAGCAGTCACTATACCCACCGCTCAGTCAGTTCGTTACCTCGGGCTCATATTGGACAGTAAACTAACTTGGAATCTCAATATCACATATCTTCTCTCAGGACTAAGACACCGAACCCAACAAATCAAACATATAATACAGTCAAATCGCCTCTTGCAGTGCCATATAAACGCATTCTATACAACTCACTGATCAAACCTATTTGGCAATATGGTTGCTCCATATTGCTGCAGCGTCACAAGTAAAAAGAATCTAAGTAATCCAGAACAGATACCTAAGATTGATCACAGGTGCCCCATGGCAACACCACACTTCGCTGATACCTGAACCTACCAGAAGTGATGGATGTCATCAGGACAAGCTACACTAGACTACACCAAACTCTTGCTAAACATCCAAATCCACTGTTACAAGACATTTTCCTACAGCCCCTCCACAACCGCAAAATAGAAGACTAAAAAGAAAACGACATAACGACCTGATCATTTAATATCATATATTTTGTATGTATGATAAAGTGTTCCTTTTTGTTTTGTGATATAATGCAATATGTTTGTTTTAATATTTAAATGTAACTGATGTAGGACTGTTATTGAACAGCATCCTAACACACGCTACAAGTGATGTAATATTACTCTTGCTCACAACTATAAGTACCATAATGTATTTGGATACAATAAAGTTTATCTACAATTAAAAACATACTATATAAGAAGCATTTGAGTATTTTAGTGACTATAAACAACTGTGAGTGATGCAAAGCTTTAATAACTTTCCTAAAAATATGTTAAGCATTTCACACACTATTTTTGTGGGGTATATAGTTTTAAAATATAAATATGTAAGTATTAAAACAAACCTGGTTTAATGGGATCTGCGGAGAGACTTATTACTACACCGCCAGCCCAAATTCATGCTAACATGTATGCAAGTGAGAGAAACTATGGGCATTACAGCATACGCAGACTAAGTACTTTATGTAGCTGCAACTTAACGAGAATTAAGTGAAGGATTCATTGCCCCACAATAAGGAAGCAGACAATGTAAAATTGTTATACACATTATGTAATCACCTTCCATTTTTAAGTCCGTAACATCGTATTATGTGAACCAGATAAATGAATACCAGACCTTGGAATTTCAGCCATGGAACAGTGACGTTTTAAGCCCAAGATATGTCTCAAAGTTATAGAAAAGGACAATAAATTGGCCCTTATTTTTAATTATATAATAATTTAGTTTTATATCTAAGCAAGACTTTTACAAACACCACATGCTATTTATGCTTAAGATTATTTAGTTACAATTTCTTCAGAGCTTCTCTATATTTTGTCCGCTAAAATCATTTTAAAGGCTGAAAACGGCACTGGAGTTACAGGGGTGAACATAAACGTGATGACTTTTCACAGCCACTTCTTTACGAAGATTTCGTCCTGTCCCTAAACTCTAATTAATTGAAATCCTTTTCACAAAGCAATTCAACTAGCTAAATTTTGGAGAATTTAAACCTGAAATTTTTCGTTTTTTCACTTCCTTATCATTTCATCCTTTATCCATAAATTTAGTATGTGTTAACATCCTTAAAATTAAAACAATATCAAAGAAAGTGTAATTGTTACCTGCTTGTGTCATATCAGGGCTCAGATTTTGATATATACCATCATTTAATCCCCCCCATTTATACCCCGGCGGCGCCATAGTTGAGTGGTTAGACCGCTTGTCTCTCACCAAGGCGGCACGGGTTCGATCCCAGGCGATCGCAAAGTAAGATTTGTTGTGGACAATATGAGGCTGGGACGGGCTTTCCTCGGGTCCTCCGGTTTCCCAGCCAATATTCCATCATCATCTTTCCTATCACCTCATCTCCCTCGTACTTTACTTCCAGCAATGGGCTGATCACTCATCCCGGAATATCTCTCATCAGGAAACCTCTGATCGTCAACCCGTTATCTACGGGCCTAGAGATTGCGCGGTTCAGAAGGCCCTATGTTCCACTGAAAGGAAAAGCAGGAATCCATTCATTTGTTTGTACCCCGCCTTTAACTGCAGTGCGGCGGCCGTTCTCCTTTTGGAACATATCGCTTATTGGCGATGGTGTTAACTCGTCTATGTTGGGTTACTGCTACTTTGGATTTCTTAATCCTTAGATCATGCACACATTCACACTGTCATTCATACTTCCAGACTCTGGGGAAGAAGAGCAATTATCTTGGTTGAAAAAAAAATCGAATCGAACTCGGGACCCCACACACGGCAGGTAGGTGCTCTACCGACGGAGCTTCGGGACCACCCCATCATTTAATTGTTACACCATGGGTAACAATTGCTAAAGTGTATATAAATCCCTACAATGAGTCGCAGATTATGAAAATACTATTTGGTCATTTGTTCTATTTTTTTTTGAGTATTTTTCTCGACTCTGCGTGATTATTTAGGAATTTTATTGGCCTTTTGGGTGTCCATTTAATAATTTTCTTGCATTTTCATTGGATGCATGAATACCTTTTATCTTATTGACATTTTACGTAAGATAATGTTTTTCAAACATAGGAAATGTCACTATTCAACTAAGAAGAGTACCTCTGTACATCTGTTACACGCATTCTTAGAGGGGGAACAGCCACATTTATGTATAATGGTTAATATGTATAGAGTGGATGTAGGAATTGTCATTATCAGGGGACACAGGTCTAATTTCTCTTTTCTCGGATTAGTAAGTGCTTATAGTCAGGTTGCTATTGTTCTTATCTTTATGTCATGTCATAAGCTGTGAAGCTCTCATCATTGACAATGAGTTTTATACAATCTGAAAAGACAAAAGAGTTAATGCTAAAGTTTCAAGACCAGCTTCAAAAACAATTTTCTTAATTATTTTCCTTTCAGATTCTTCAATCAGGAGTAGCAAATATATCTTAAATTAATTTTTTAAGTTCTTTCTTTATTAGAGAATGTCTATTTTTCTATATATTTTATAGTAGCTGTGTATATGTATAAATTAATTTTAAAATGTATGTACACTTAATTTAACAAACAAGTCTCAGCTTCTGTTTCTTTTTATATTTTTCTTTTTGGTAACCCCTATATTCTGTTTTTAAATTATAGTCATTTTGTAGATCATTTTTCAAACATTTCGGGTAATCAAAATCCCAGCGTCGTCTAAAAATCTGCTACTCAATCGTATAATGCGCACAGGAGTTAATTAAGCCTTTCATGATGGACTCCTTTTATGCCGAAACCACTTTAAGAAACAAAATGGCATATGTACTCTGATGCTGGATTCGTAGGTCAACTAACTAAAGCACTCCGCAACACTGGTTATAATTTTAAAAATGAAGGTTACCTCATTACAATGTTACCGGGTAAAAGACAAGCTGGAGCAATGTAAAATAAATGGCGATTGGCGTACAAGGATATTCACAGGACTTTGGTGGCAATATACTGCAGCACGTGCTTACCGTATAAGTTACCATGAACACGATCAAGGCATTAAAATGACTATTTCACACATACGTCACTATCCTCGTAAGGACCAATCCAGTACTAGGATTCTTCAAATACCGACCAATCGCTGATCTGTAGATCGATAACTGTACACCACGCACAATTGTATTATTGCTCTGCCCGCCTCGGTAGCGTAGATAGTAGCATATCTGTCTCACTTTCAAGAGGTCCCGAGTTCAAATCTCGGCGAGGGTGAATTTTCTGGATAAAGCTTTTTCCGGGTTTTTCGTTATCCTGAAAGACGAATGTCGGGTAACTCTAAGCTCTATGGACCCTGGGCTCATTTGAGCATTTTTTCACTCATTCCATTCATAGCCCGATATAAGTTAACATTAGAGATGATGATGATGTTGGTATTTAAGGGCGCTCAACGTCGTGGTCATCAGCGCCCTTACAAAAACTAAGCATGCTAAAACCTAGATAAAACAGTTGTCAGTCATTTTAAGTAAAATGAGGATAAAAGAAACTGAAGAGGACGTACATATATCGCTCAGTAATTACGTTCCTTTACTGTTGAGCAAAACGATTACATAATCAGTGAAGACAAGCGCAAGATTCAAACAGTAATATGGCGGCTGAAAGATTTGTCAGGCGACAGGAAACGAAATAAATCTTTTAATTCGGCAAGCAAGGCCGAAGAGTGCCGAAATGAATAGGAATTATGTTTGGAAACAGTCGAATATTCAACTTAAATAATTGCGGCTTTATTGTAGTTTAAAATAAATGATGTTTGTTGTTTGAAAATAGAGGGTATGTTACTTTATTTTTTCTTACAATCAATCAGCTCCACCTGACTACCTTAAGACTAAAGTTACTTTCTCCAGTGTTAACTTGTACACGGCCTGTAAGAGTTATTAATCTTGAATGCCGTGACTTGTGAGGTTAAGTTTCATTTATGTGCTAATGTAGGCCTATGAGATTTATGGAATCAAATAACTTCTTTTACTTTTTTTAACAACTTGTTTTATAGGTGAAATAGTCTGTACAAATGCAACTCGTGGTTTTCAACTTCCCTAGATAAATTGGATCCTGACTTCGTCGCTCCTGAATTTATCAGTAATTTCAAAACCACTCGTGACATTACCTATGATAAATAATTTTAAGCAATGGTTAATGAACCACCGAAGTACATAGTAAACATAGAGAATTCTTGAAGGTTTGAAGTTTCTTATAGACGTATTTTTTCACTAGTTTTGCTATAGCTGTTTTTTTTTATCCGGCGTTGCAGTTTCGAAACACAAAATCAAATATGTCAAGGAAAGGAAAAGATTCGACAATATATACGAGGGTGGGTCAAAAAGTAATGCCTCCTATTTTTCCCTTAAATAAGTTAGTTATGTGAAAACTTTGAATTTGGTGCAGTTCATCAAACCTTTTTCCCCAATCCCCTGCAGTGGCAACTTCCTAAGTCAACAGGTGGCAGCACTGCATCCTCTTGCAAAATGGCTGACATCGACATTCGTATTAGACAGCGTCGTGTGATTGAATTTTTGACTGCGGAAGGTGAAACGCCAATTCGCATTCACGAAACGCTAAAAAATGTATATGGTGATGCAACGGTGGATGTCAGCACTGTTAGACGATGAGTTCGTCGCTGTAACGAAGCTGATGGGCAAACACCATTGGCATATGAAAAGCGAAGCGGTAGGCCGGTGACAGCAGTGACTCCATGCAACATTCAGCAAGTCGATGACATCATTCGTGGTGATCGCCGGGTAACAACAGGTGAATTGTGTCCCATTACCTCCCTCAGTAAAGGCAGTGTGATGGCGATTATTCAACAACTGGGTTACTCAAAAGTTTGTTCACGTTGGGTACCAAGAATGTTAACCGCCCAAAACAAAGAAACAATGAAAATAACAGCCTCCGAACATTTGCAGCGCTTCAATTTGGAGGGAGAGCAGCTTCTGGAAAAAATTGTTACTGGAGACGAAACGTGGGTTCATTTTTTTGAACCTGAATCAAAGAGGCAGTCAATGGAATGGCATCACACGTCAACAAAGAAAAAAAAAATTCAAAACTCAGCGGTCGGCAAGGAAAGTTATGGCAACAGTGTTTTGGGATGCAGGGGGTGTGCTTATGATTTATTTTTTGGAGCATGGATGCATCATAAATTCTGTCCAATACGTCAGAACTCTCAAAAAGCTGAAAGCACGTCTTCGCCGAATTCGCCCAATAGAAACTATGGCGGATGTTCTTCTTTTGCATGACAATGCAAGACCACACACCAGCCGTTACACCACTGAAGAAATTGAGAAATTGGGATGGCAAGTCTTACCTCACCCCCCCCCCCCATACAGCCCTGATCTGGCACCAACAGACTTCCATCTGTTCGGACCACTAAAGGAAGCTCATCGTGGGATTCATTTTGAAGATGAGGAGGCTGTGAAAACGTCCGTGCGACAATGGCTTAGGAAGCAAGATCGTGTGTTTTACTACACTGGAATACATGCCCTAGTTAAAAGGTGGACCAAAACTGTGGAAAAGGACGGAGATTATATTGAATAGTGACAAATTAATCGTCAATGTTGTAGTTTTCAAGCTATGTAAATTGGATTCAATTTTCTTGGCAATTAAAAGGGGGAAAATAGGAGGCATTACTTTTTTACCCACCCTTGTATATTATTTTGCTACTGTAAAGATTAACATGCCACTTGCTTCTGAATGCGGAAGATTCTCAGATAGTGTTAACCTCACAAGCAGTGAAACGATCTCTTTTCAGCCAGTGAAAGTAAAGAAATTGATTCACTCCGCTGAAAAATAAGATAAATAAAATAAATAAATAAAATATGAATATCGTATTCCGGTACCTATATTACTATACCGGGACATATATTCACACTTTAACATTTATTTTATAACATTTACATATTTAATTTATACATATTTTTTCTAATACTTCTTACTTTGGAACAACTCTACTGAGGAACTTCCGAGAAGCAAAGACGAGCAGCAAAATAATACGGTAATCAGAATGCTATAATTGTCGTTGGCCAGCCATCGATTGTTTCATCGTTTACTCGTATCCATACTGTAGTTCCAGGGCCATGGTGTTTCTTAATTGATGCGTATTTAAAACTAAATAATTTTTAGAATTACTTCGTTCTGATGGTTCTAGGGCAAAACATCGTAGTGCGTTTTAGGATATTTTACGTGGTATAATTACTTATTTTAGGTATTTTAGGAAGAAGAATTTTAACCAAGCATCCACCACGGTTCTAGGATTTATGAAGGGCACCATTTGCCTCACTTAAATGTTAATACATACAAAGGTAGAAGTTCAAGTTAGATGTCTCTCTAGTGTATCACAAACTCTTTGGAGTTACAATAATTTCAATAATTGAGCATAGAGTTGCATGCAACTAGCAGAAGTGGCATGATGAGGAATAAGCTGCAAGTGTTGGCAACAGCTGTGTTGCAAGGCATACTGCCTGGATACGAACTGCAAGCACAGACCTCCGTGACCCTTGAGTTATTGGCTCTGGATCTGAGACAACCTGACCTCATAGCTCCTTCTTTTTCTATCGTGATCTTGCTGCAGAGGTGCATCGTGTATTCCACTGAAACGTAAAACAATAAGACTAAATTATAATATATATAATATACTAAATTATAATATATTTCCTTAAAGGATCAAACATAAACAGGACCTTCTTTATAAACAAAACTGTTTGGCAGTGTTTTTTATCAATTGAATTTAGGATAAAGTGTTGAATAGAATTATCCTACCTCTATTTATGATACAACTTGGATTTTAATGTTGCTATTCAAATGTGGTTTAGTGAAATATGTTGTTGCTATCTTTCAACCAAACAAATTATTTCGAACTTTACTTCAAATAATCATGTCTAAGCACAAACTGATTGTGAGCTTCTAAATTAAACTGCTTTTCTGTTTGCAAGATCAGGTGTTTTCTAACCATATCCGATTACATTCATACAGAACACCATCACATGAATTTTCATTCAAAGAAACACATATCTGCCAACGTAAGTTTGATAGCTATAGCAGTATATACAGCAATTACGAAAGAAATAAATTACAACCGACTTTTCAGTACAACTTCAATATTTGAGTTTTCATAATTCTGTCTCTAACTTCAAATTCACCTTGAAATACTGGATTTCTGTTATCAACTGTAGTATATTTTCAAATAAATCGATATGAGTCACTGATCAACCATCAAATAGTTGACTCAAAACATTCTAAGTTATAGTAAGTAACTTATGGGACCATCGTACTAGTTACAATATTGTTAAATTGACAGTATGGCGAAAATTTGAGGTGACGTTGGATAAGTTCAACAGAAGTTATTTATTTTATTCATTTCAAATAGTAAATTACACGATCGTACAAAAACTAATAATCAATACATAAGTGTGAAATGCATAGCAGGATCTCGGGAGCAGAAAAGCACTCAACTTCGATCTTTTCGAACTATACAATAGTCCCTTGATTCTTTATTAATGCATTTAGACTCACATTGTCATCAAAATCAATCCGTGGTGCAGCTGCCAACCCAACTACCGGCCTCACGCCCACATACGCAAGGTAGAGATGGGCGATCATCCAACCGATATTGAGTAAAGATGTGGTCAGCATCTCGGCACTCCTAGCCAAAAATTTGGCTTTCTAGACCAGGGTTCGCTACCTAGCTTAGCTCCTCAATTTCCTCACAATACTGAGACTTAAAATCCACACCCCACCAGGAGTGGGATCGATCCCGGGAGCAGGGAATCAAAGCATGACGCCTTAATCCACTACGCCATGGTGCAGGAAAATGAAATGTGTAGTATTTAACCCCGCTTTTACTACATGCTGCATCGCAGGCGGTGACACCAGTGATACATGAGATGAAGATGGAGCACCGGTGGAATGAGATGGCGGGAAAAACCGGAAATCCCTGAGAAACCAAGCCCCAGCGCCGTGTTGTCCACCACAAATCAAACTTCGTGGTCGCCTGGGATCGAACCCGGGACGACTTGGTGAGAGCCGAGCGGTCTAAACACTCCCATTGTGCGACCCTACGGCACAGGACATACACTATTAGTAATTACAATCATTTTAGTGATTCACTAATTTAGTAAATGTGCGATTCACTAATGAAATATCAAGAGTAACCAAACGTTTCTCTAGTGTCTGAAAGTATTAAAAGTATTATACTATTTCAAGTTTTGCTGTAAAGATAAATAATACATAAAACAAAATCTGAAATACCAAGATGACATTCTGAATAGAAAATAAGGTTTCTATTCAATGTGTTTACCCCTAATAGCTACGTGTCTGCCTCAGCTTCAAGAGGTCGCGAGTTCGAAGCTCGGTCAGGGTAAGTTATGTGGATACGGCTTTTTCAGGGGTTTAACCTTATTCTGAAAGACGAATGTCAGGTAACTCTAAACTCTATGACCTCTGAGCTCATTTGAGCATCATTTTAACCATTTCATTCATCGTCCGATATAACTTAACGTTGGAGGAAGTAAATAACCATGATGATGATGATGATGATGATGATGATGATGATGATGATGATGATGATGATGATGATGATGATGATGATGATGATGATGATGATGATGATGATGATGATGATGATGATGATGATGATGATGATGATGATGATGATGATGATGATGATGATGATGATGATGATGATGATGATGATGATGATGATGATGATGATGATGATGATGATGATGATGATGATGATGATGATGATGATGATGATGATGATGATGATGATGATGATGATGATGATGATGATGATGATGATGATGATGATGATGATGATGATGATGATGATGATGATGATGATGATGATGATGATGATGATGATGATGATGATGATGATGATGATGATGATGATGATGATGATGATGATGATGATGATGATGATGATGATGATGATGATGATGATGATGATGATGATGATGATGATGATGATGATGATGATGATGATGATGATGATGATGATGATGATGATGATGATGATGATGATGATGATGATGATGATGATGATGATGATGATGATGATGATGATGATGATGATGATGATGATGATGATGATGATGATGATGATAAATCCCTAATAGCTACAAAGGCCTTGCAACAACTCAGTTCGTCTCAGTGAAAATGTAATGATCGTGATTAAAATAAAGCACAGGTAATATGCTATGACTTTTCAAGGAGCTCTTGAGAGTTTTCAAATATCCAGAGAGACGTCAGAGATGGATTGGTGGAGAGTGAACTTTAATAGGAAACTGCATTCCTTTTCTGTTAAAAGGGGATAATTCAACAGTCAAAGGGTATAAAACAGCTCTCATTGAATCCGTGATGAAAGACTCGAATATCGCTTTGTTTAACAATTAATGCTAGCAGCATGAAGTACAGCCCATTCAGTCTTGACATAAGAGAATGTTGCCGGCTGCATTGCTGCTCCAGAGTGATTCTGAAGCAGTTTGACCTCACCACTTTGGACCATAAGCTGTAACCAGTGCTTGAGGGTGTTAGATGTGACAAAGGTCCCCTAACATTGAGTTTCAAGTAATCTATAGAGGCAGCAGTGGCGGATTTCCCCACGGAGACTGTGCAAGCTGCCATTGACAAGAGGTGTTACTTAAGGAAATATCTGGTTTTGGAAGAACAATTGCTTTCGAAGCTGTCCATAAGATATGCAGTCCAATTATCTGAGTGGGTTAGGCCATTTGTCTATCTACATCAGGACTGTCGAACTCTTCACCTCTGTTCTTATTGAGCATCGTGGGTAAAGTACACTACCAACTGTAACATATGAACAACATGCCACCTCCCTTCAGACCAAGGTACTGCTAAACTTCCTTAATTTTCTGGTCCTCCAATATGTATGCACCTCATTCTAAGAGAAAAAACTAGATGGAAACCGGATCTGCAAGTAGTTAGCAATGTTACAGCGACAGTATTATGCCCGCCTCGGTAGCGTGGTGGTAGCATGTCTGCCTCACGTTCAAGAGATCCCGAGTTCGAATCTCGGTCAGGGTGAGTTATCTGGATAAGGTTTTTCCAGGGTTTCTCTTATCCTTAAAGATGAATGTTGGGTAACTCTAAGCTCTATGGAGGCCGGGCTCATTTGAGCACCATTTCATCCATTCCATTCATCGTCCGATATGACTTAACGTTGGAGGATGAAAATTACAAAAAAAGAAAGAGAGAGAGAGAAAGAAAAGATGCTACAGTATTTTGACGGATAGCTGTAGTTAATGTCAGTTTCAGCAAATGTCACTCTCAACACAGGGAATCAAAATATTATTTTGTTCTTCCATTTGAACAGTAAGTCTTCTCTTTGTCGAATGTCAGAAGGTCTATGATTATGGTTGCTGAACTGTTTTATGCTTTTGGTTGTCTATAGAATTCTACAGAAACTATGTTACAGGAACCTTTGTCAGACATTTGATTCTATAAGAAATGGAATATAAAATATTGCCTTATAAAGAACATTCTACAGAAACTAGAAATATAAAATGTTGCCTTATAAGTTCGAAAACTAACGCAAACCTTATTTACAAACAGCTAAAACTTCAAAAGCTTTAAAAGTCACCCTTATCCTTAATTTCAATCCCCGAAGTACTGCTTGGTCATTTCTGCCTGTGCCTTGAGTTATAGGAATTAATGAATGTCATAACCTCAGAAAACTTAAGTTTTCAATGCTTTATGTACAAATGTGCAGCACATAAGCAATTTGGACACATTAGTAGATTATTTACAAACTTTCAGAGACATCTTTATTATTTCCAACCGCTTGTACGCAGAATATAACCAAGTAATGTCAGGCAAGTCACTAATATTATAATATTTATAACATTTGAAAGATTTACGTGTTTTAATAGACTGTAGAGAAAAATAGGTCGAACTATAAAGTCAATGATTTGTAAGAAACATTGTGAAACATATGCTGAGATTCCTTTTCTAATCAAGGCTTGCTAATACGTTTGCATTAGATACCTTCGTAACAAATATTCTGAAATTATTATGGAGGTTTTTTAGCTTCAGTCTTAGTTGTGTTCTAGACACCTTTGTAAGAACCTTCTGAAAGATTTGCAGCGATTTTCGAACTGAAGCTCTGGCTATACGTACTACAATGCCTTATTTTTCACTGGTGACCGGCCGGCCAGAGGTCGGTTAGTGCTGCATGAGAAGGCACGCTGCCGCCACGTTGAATATTTGAATTCTAGCTGTTAGATTTTTTCATGCAAATTATAATTTTAATAATCCAATACCTATGTTACAGAAGGTGTTGGAAATGATGTCCTTGTGCTGCCACGCATGTCTCATACCTTCGAAGAAAATATCTGTTGATATGCATTAATTCATCTTCTGAAAATGCAGACAATTCTCTTCTGATATTGTCTGTTGTCTGTTACTTAGGAAAAGTTTGAAGATAGGGTCAACAGTAAAGGACTATGGCCACCGCGATCTCCAAACCTTACGGTATGAGATGTTTATTTATGGGGAAAATTAAAAAATAAAGTGTATCGGAACAACCCGCATACGTTGGACAAACTGAAAGACGATATCAGAAGAGAAATTACTGCAGTTTCAGAAGTCGAATTAATGCTTGTCAACAGAAATTTTCTTCGAAGATGTGAGACATGCGTGGCAGCACAAGGACATCGCTTCCAGCACCTTCTGTGACAAAGGTAACTGATTATAGCAATTATAATTTGCATGATAAACATAATCACTAAAATTTAAATATTCAATGCCGCGGCAGCCTGCCTACTGCGGCAGCAGTGTGACTTCTGCTGCAGCACTCTGCTGACTTCTCCTTGCAAGTCGGCCGGCCACTAATGAAAAATAATAAATTGTATAAACGTCCTTATGCAATATTCTGAAAAATGAAATGATATTTTCTAACTATAGCCCTGGATATACGTACCCTTAAGCAACATGCTGAAAGTTATGCTGATAACTTTGGAACTAAAGCCCTGGTTATACATAGCAGAAACCAAGCCGCCACTGTGCCCAGCAGCTACTTACCTTGATCCTCATAGTAAGATGTCCACTTTCCGCACACAAAGCCTTTGCTGAGAGGACATGCTATGCGCAACTTGTTATGCTGGTAACTCTTCCACAGATATGTGAAGTTGGGATAAGCACCATTATCTGTAACAAGTGGCATGCAACAAGAGGTTAGTAACCAACCAAACCGCCGCATGAAGAATTCATTACACGACTGTTCATCTAGTTGGCAGAATTCATGTCAAGAGCTCGCTAATAAGGATATAGCTGTTGAACTTGTTGCTTCCCCACTAAAACCGAGCATCAACTGTGCAGTTTGTGGGTGCATTAAAGCAAATCCTTCGGCATAACATGTAGTTATAAACAGTATGTGCTTTTTGTAGTTTAAGGATCTAAGCGATGTTCTTCCTTTCTGAATTCACGTGCCTTTAATTTTCTGTTCATTTACATACGAACTAATCGCCTGACAAATGTTTTGCTGAATCAAACAAGACTATTTCTCCTTTTTAAAAAAATAGTTTCCTCTAAATAACTCCCACCAACGTCTGTGATGATATCGGGGACTTATACTTGTATAACCTGATGTGTATTGCTCCTTCAACTGTAGATTTCGTTAACGTTAACTATTAATTCTTTTAGCATTAAACATGCTAAGATCAACTCCTACATTCATAATGACAGTCTCTGTGGAGGGTAGAAAATGATTCTGAGTAAATGAAAGTTCTCCACCCCAGCTCAGAATAAAACCGTGGACCTCTGTGTTGAGATGCCAGACCACTAGCTATTTCATCACATAGGTAATTGGCTATAATCTCCATGCCTGTCATCCGCTAGGTTACAGAGAAGCAAACTACAAGGTATTGTTAACCACGTTAATCTATGGAGTTTATTTAAACAACTCTCTTTTTCTTATTTGTTTCATTTTTAACGTTGTTTACTTTTTGAAGCTCTTGGCGTTTACAAGGTGCTTTTGGAACCGAGCGGGATGGCTCAAGCGGTTTCGTCTTTGGCCTGCATTCGGGAGGTCCGGGTTCAAATCTCGTGGCCGACCTACCTGACCCATGGGTTTGTTCGCTGTTTTCCGGGTCGCAAGGCGAATGCTGAGCAGGGTAACTACATCCCCCGAATTTCCTATCCCTCCATTTCATCTCCATTATCATTTCATATCATCTCCCATCTGGTGGTCTTTTTCAGAGTAGAAGTGTCGGTGGGTGTCTCGGCGCTGCATGACAGGATGATATGCTCCTGGTAAACACTTCCTCTTCCGGTAGGACGGTCTCCTGTCTCCGGGACGACCTTTTGGGCCGTTTTAGGTCCACGGTGGGTCGGATGCCGGCTCTACTGGTCTGTCGGGGAGTGGCAGCTGATCAATTTCAGGGACCCTGACCTCTACACTGCCGTGACCCCTTGGGTCGACCGCCCTCTGTCTCCTCTCGACTCATCCTTCCTCCCGAGGATCTCCTGCTTTATGCATAGGTACAATAGATCAAGACTGGTTGACGTGACGAATCGTGTCTCCCGTAGGGGAGGGGATCCGTCCCCTTCAGCTGCCGAGGTGTGGGCGCTGCGGATCCTTAGCGCTCGTGGTACCTCTGACGTTACCAGAGGAACCTCGGGCCGAACTGCCGAGCCCCTCCCGTCGGGGAGTTGTTCGGATTGGGTTGGACTCGAGGGGGCAGTGTGTCCCCGACACCCATGGAGAATTGGGTACCTCCGGCCAGGCAAAGGCCGCCCGGAGAGGGTAGAGGGTTGCCTAAAAAGTCCCGGGTGCTGGCCTGCAGAGCTAGTAGTAGGTTTGCTAGATCACCAAGCGGCCTCACCGATGTTTTCGGTAGTCTTCCCAAGTGGCGTATCCAGTTCCATCCCGTCTCGACGTTGTGCTTAGCGGGGGGGGGGCTTTTTAAGAAATCAGGTATTGCCCTATGGAAAGAGCCCCGGAGTATCCATCGCTCCCGGGTGGAAGGGGTCCCGGGTCCTTGGTCCTACGGGTCCAGGACTAATGAGAGTAGAACCTCTGCGCTTAACTGTATAATCGTATCCCCGTAGGGACACATCTGTTCTGCTGTTCTGCTGTGGAGTTATGACCAAAGGATAGTTACAGTGACTGTCATAATTTTTCAGACAAAGTGGTCCGTACATGTAGCATGTTTGTTTTTAAAGGAAAGGTGGATAAATAACTCATAATTGCTAAACTCTTAATTCTATGCACTTCATAGGTATCTCAGTAAAGCAGTTGTGATTTGCAAATTAATTTAAAAATGCACAATACTTGTTAATTGGTTGAAATACGAAAATTTGCTCGTCAATATTTTTCGGACAAAGGATGGTTGGCAACTCAAGGCATGCTTTGCACTTGATAGGTATGTGCTGTGCGGGTAGGTCCCCGTCAGTGCCTTACTCTCGCACAAAGCAGACTCAAACATTCAGGAGTGATATCGATTGCACAGGAAAGAACAGTAAATTTGAGCAATGACAATTAGTAATATTCCATCATGAAAAGGGAGAAACATGTCGACAAATGGCAGATTTGTTGAACATGAAGAAAATGACCGTTAACGACATTATCTGCCGATATAAATATCAAAATGGGATTGAAAATTTGCCTCAGATAGGTCGCCCGAAGGCCCTTAATGGGAGAGAAGAGAGGCCAGTAATAAGCAAAGTGAAAAATAATTCATGTCTTACTGCAAATGCTATTGCTGCTACGGCTGCGAGTACGTTTGGAAAGAGGATCAGCGCAAGCACAATCCGGAGGCTGTTATACAGAGAACATTCTCATGCATGAACTGCATGAAAAGAGCCCTGTGTCAACAAAATTATTAGGATCAAGCGGCAAAGATTTGCTGAGAGCATCTCAGCAAAGATATGGACTGGTGGAAAATAGTAATTTTCTGCGACGAGTCAAAATTCAACATTTCTGGCTCAGATGGGCGAATTATAGTTTAGAGACAGCCCAATAAAGAATTTGAAGAAAGAAATGTGCAGGCGACAGTAAAACATGGAGGGGCATTTGTTATGATTTGGAGCTGTATGTCAGTTGAAAGAGTAGGTAAGGTAGTTGTTATAGATGGACACATGAATCACTGCCATTACCTTCAGATTTTAAAAGATAACCTAAAGAAAAGTGCAAAAAATATGGGAATAGGATACCGTTTTACATTTTATCGGACAATGACCCAAAACATAGACCTATAATGTACGGCTATGGTTGTTGTACAACTGTCTTGAAGTTGTGAATCTTCCCCCACAGATTCCCGACATCAATCCGATTGAAAATCTATGGAATACACTCGAAAAGTACATACGAAAATTTTCCATAAATTCTAAAGCTGATGTGAGGAGGCGACTGCAAGAGGAATGGAACAAATTGCCCCGTTCTACCACTAGCAAACTGGTCGAGAGCATACCGAGAAGGCTGACCTAAGTGCTACAGAGGAAGGGAAGAATCACCAATTATTAATATTCCCACGTGGCCTCCAATCTTTCTATTTGTTTGGTAGTTATAATTTTTGTCGGAATACTTTTGAATAGGACATTTTGTATTACTGTAACTTTATTCATAGATTTTATATTTTGTGCTTCATGAAATGAAACTGAAACTTGTTATCTGTATGTGTAAGTGTACAATCTGAAGTGAACAAAATGGAATAAAATAGGTTTGCTGTTAATATTTCATTGTTAAACATGTAATAGCTATACTTGTCCGAGAAAGTGTTACAGTCACTGTACGTATTACACATCCCATCGTGTGAGCAGAGCCGTAGAAAACGAGCTCTACCTTAGATAAAATTTGTGGGCCTAGGCTCTTATCACATTTTGTTCCCCTCTAGGTAATATACAAGAAATTTTTTCTGAAAATTTGACATAATTTTTTGCTACATTCTGTACATATTCTAAAAATGTCTTCTTTTTGTAGATCCAGGGAATCTCAAAAGCGTATTTCCAGTGAAATCTCCGTGTCGCATTTTAGGTGGAATGCAATACTATAAATATGCAGTAGGGAAAGTAAAAAATAGATCCGGGAAAATATTTGCAAGAAGTTATAACGGTACTTCATTTTACTTTACACTTCTGTAATTTTGTAAAATTGTGTCGTTATTTTGAAAAAGAGATTCAATCTCTTTGCCTTGAAATTTGTTTGAGTTAACAAACCTACACAGTGATAAAAGATTTTCTGTTCTAAGATAAACATAATAAAGAAGACAGCATTCGTCCATTTCATTAAGCAGTATTTAAAACACAAGAGCCGCGAGATGTTTGCCGAGGGCTTTTAACAAAATTAAATCCATCATCGTGTATTTGATTACGCGTAGCAATCTATCTCACGGTTTGCGATGAAAAATAACAAAACCCAATTGCAATTCATTACAGTAATGACTAGAAAAATATAATGCAGTGAGCGCAAGCTAACTTTATTGCATAAAATGTTTCATAAACAGTAACTAATATGAAAATTCTGTCTCAGAGAAATATAAACTAAACATTATCTTTTGTTGTTTTCAAATGACTTCCTCTGTTCTACAAGCTACCGACTATTCTTACAAAACGTTTTTCCTCTATCTTCTTGTTAAGAGTAAACTTTGCGCATTTACATATTTCGCTATAGTCATAATAGTTTTACAGTAAACCAGAGTTTATAAAAAGCGAATTCCTGTGAGTTATCTTTCGACATCCATGCTCTTTATTTGACCACGAAAAACATAAGAATAGTGACTTACCACATGGAAAGGGGAGACTTGTTACACTCACAGGATTTACACTACCCACTATGGTTTGTTTTTGTATAGCTGCTATAAACTGCACTTACAAAGCTTATTTTTCTAATTCGAATTTGTCGAGATAATTCCGTGTTAAAACAGTTTCAAAACAAATGTTATAGCAGCTCCAAAAGGGATAGAGGAAATAAAATTTATAATCAGATGTTTAAAGACGGTCAGTATAAAATGCTAGCTTTGAATTTCCTGCTCTGCCCATGATACCATGAGAAATAATAAAACAGCGACAGCATTTAAAAGAATTACAGAAGTACTGAAAAATTTAAATCAATAATAACGGATATCTCAGAAATGACTAATGCAACAATAAGTTATTAAAACTAAATTGTGCGTTTTAAGGAGATCTGTATTTTGTACCATGGATTTTTGTCTATGTGTTATGGTTTATGGTTTACCTGTTATGATGTTAGGTCTGTGGCGCCCCAGATTACCTGACCTAACCTCACCGGTGTTTTTTCTTGTTGGGGTATCTAAACAATATAGTGTATAAGAATAGGCCGTAGACAATTGATGTCCTCAAGGAATTCTTTCGAACCGAAATAAGTAACATTGGCGAAGATACTCTCCGTAAAACTTCAGAGAATATGGTGAGACGAGTGCAAACTCATATAGATGCTTCTGGAGGACATTTCAAACATTTTCTCTCAGATGTAAATAGTGTAATGTAATCTCCCAATTGTGTATTATATTCACCCAAAGTTGCACGTGTGTCCTATTATTTGTTCGGAAGTTATGGCCTTTTGAAATCGTTCAGGTTTATATGGATCGCGCTATATAAAATCACAAAAAAATTCCTTTGAATGAAGAGTTCTTGAAAGGCTATTTCCAGAAAATTTAATATGTGAGTGTATATAATGTATATTATTTTCAGTTTTGAAACTATATTAAATATAAGTCCTGCGCCGTGGCGTAGTGGGCTACGGCATCGTGCCTTAGTTCCCTATCACGGAATGCGGCCCGGGTTCGATCCCACCCCTGGGGGTCCGGATTTTAAGTCCCAGGTATAGGACCGGTGCCCACTGTAACAGTATTTTTGGGTTATGTTCGGAGAAATTATGAATTTAAATATGTAAAAATATATGTGACTGCGTGATTGGCCGAAATAATAATTATATGACGTAATATGACGTAATGTGGTGACGTGCCATTGGATCGGCCAATTACAAAATTAAGTAGAAGTAACGATAGTGACGAGAAGTCAATAATCTTGAGCAGAGTGATATGTTCTTTAGTCTTGTTTAGTGAAAATAAATCAGTAATCTTGTTATAAAGAGAAAGATAATTTTTTTGTAACGACGAATGTGAGTATACCGCTGCAAGAACAAAAATGTTTTAAGTTGTAGTTCGAATCCATATAAATATAACAAAATAAGAATTCATCGAAATAATTTGACTTCTTTGTTCCGAACCACGCCTTGAAACACATGTCTCATGACTTATTTAGAATTCGATTGATACTTCAAAATAATCATGGAAGTGAACGTATGAACATAATTTTGGAGCTGATGTTGGCGTGGATGCCTTGTACAAGAGGATCCAAGTAACAAATCAGAATTAACATTATCTGACCCAAATTCCCGTTACATGCCCACTCAGCATCGTGAGCAAAGTGAGGAGTCTGCTATAGGTAAGCGAACCTGGTCATGAAAGCCAACTTTCCAACTGTGTCGAGATGCTGACCACATCTCCTCCCCGTATTGGTTGGATGATCGCCCG
This sequence comes from Mantis religiosa, assembly GCA_030765055.1. Classification (NCBI taxonomy): domain Eukaryota; kingdom Metazoa; phylum Arthropoda; class Insecta; order Mantodea; family Mantidae; genus Mantis; species Mantis religiosa. Next base: position 238,759,563 of record CM060948.1, on the reverse strand, counting down.
CCTCTATCTGGCGTATGTGGGCGTGAGGCCGGCAGTCAGGTTGGTAGGCCCTGGCCCGATATGGCCTGTAGTGCTACGGATTTTTATATTAAATATGTTAGTTTAAGAAATAAACCGTTAGGACTGCTTTGCGAAAATAAAATACATCGAAATTCTTTACATGTAAATATAATTTGAGATGGGGATATTTTCTTTTGTATCTTAGTGTCACGTTTTTGCAAGATACTGACTTAAAATACCAGATAAGTCATTGTTTTATTCAGTTGGCCTCAACATACCTAGTGAAATATTAATATTGAAATTTTGGATGCAAAATACTTTCGCTAACAAAAAATAATGTTGTGCAGTACAGTGGTTTCATAATATGACTTAATGGAAAAACCTAAGGCCCATGACATATTTCTACATAAAATGGTTACCCATAAATCTAATCAGTTAAACTACACACTACAATTTGTTTTCATGCCTATGCTTTAGATTAGATGATTTATTGTGCATATATCAAAATTTTACAATTTACAACTTTTGGCTACATTTATTTGTCTTTATCTTGTTGCTACCTTGGCTTACATGACACCCTGGTCTTCTGCTCTGCCAGGTATCTCTTAACCTCCATGCCTCCTTGTTACTTTATTAGTCTTATTCTTCCCCCTCATCTTCCTTTCTTATATTCTTTATATTTCTGGCCCATTTTTCTTTTACTTTCTGCAAGAACTCACCAATACTTCTTACCTTCTTTTCCTCCCTTCCCGTTAACATTTTTATAGCTACCATCCCCTTCTCTACTTTCTCCCATTTTTCCTCCCAAACGTTTTTTCTCCACATTGTAACCTCCTCGCATTCTGTTACATAGTGTTCTATGCTTTCTTTTCCCCACAGAATTCACAAATTCCCTTTTCCCCACCTCTTAACCCTCTTAGAAATACTGTTTTTGTTCTTATCCAAACTAACCCTTCTCTCTTGCCTATTGCATTAATCTACATATGCTTCTCATCTCCAATTTCTTTTTATTTACCTGTAAAATTGTAATGATTTCATATTTTCTAGACTTCCCCATATTTCCTGTTTTTCTGTTCTGCAGATTACTAGCAAACATAAAACGCCTTTTTTTATTAATTGTGATAAATACGTTCCACTGTGTTAACAGGGGGACCAAATTCTTTGGGTTTATTTTCCTATTTATTCTTACTACCAAAAGTAGATACGGTGATGCACGTTCTCTATTAATGTCTATAAGATTCACACACATTAATTCTGAAGTACCTAAAACCCCTTAATGAGATGTAAAAATCTAAAAATATAATTTACAATTAAGTTTTCGGTCACCTTGATACATTGTATTTTTTACTTGAGAAATCGATGTTTCGGGCTTTTGGATTGAAAGTAATATTACCGGCGTATTTCTCTCAGATATAATTCCAGACATTGACAAGTTAAGAGAGGAAAGTGAACTTTTCACTATCAGCATGATGAATATTTTTCTGTCACAGCCAAGAAAGCACAAGGCGAGTTTGTACTTATGTCAGCTCGACAACACCGCAAACGCCACTCGGCATGCCATCTGTTGGACGCTCCTTTCACTATCAACCCCTTCCCAGAAACTGTTTAAACATTTCCGCGGCAAATTTAATTAAAGTCTCCGATACTCCTCAAAAGCCAAAGGAATTACTATAGTGCATGCTTACCTGTAACAACCATAGGATCCTTGCAGATAGGAAACAATTTTTTCATATCGTCATCGAGGCATGTGCCGTTAAGAGAATTTCCAGTTGTGTTGTCATAGCCAGGACCTACCCAAGTCAGTCGAAAGCAGTAGGCAGCATCTTCATTATCTTGTACCTCCACATTTACTTCTTCTACTGCATGTCCTACAACTGTTATCAAAATACATAAAAAGTTATTATAGTAAGTAGTGGTAATGTGAGTTTCTTGAGGTTTTTATAGTTGGGAGCTCCATTTATATGACGCCTTTATCATTTGCCTCTGGAATATTTGCTCATAGGCAAAGATGCTCACCCGTTTACTATGGCATATTCTTGGATTTGTTTACTTTATGTTTTTTTTAATAAATTAAATTTACAACACACACACACACACACACACACACACACACACACACACACACACACACACACACACACACACATTTACGATCTGACTGCATTTGAAGGATGGCGCCACTGTTTTGTTGACAATGCATAAGGACATCAGTGGGCTTCGGTCCAGTATTCCGAAACGCTTGAAGTTATAGGCCCGCGACTCTTTTGTATAGTTCTTGGCGGATGGAAGAGAGTCGCCTTATTTAGCCTTACCTCAACATGTAAACATCCATTCACATCAGGGCACAAAATAAATTTTTCATGTGATATAATACATATCTAGTACGCAAAATAATTCCCTAACATAATATATTTGAAATCATTCCGGTGCAATTAACCTTCCGAAATAATCTTTTTGCAACTGTGAGAACATAGTACAAACACTATATCACAATATAAATTAATCCATAAATTAATTTCATAATATACCTACATGCAAAAAAACTATTTCGAAAAACAAAATGGAGCAAGCCTTTAACAACAGCAATACACTAGCTAGGAAATAAAATTAAGAAAAACAAAACCAATATTTTTAATAAAAAATTATTAGAGGTAAGAGATAAAGATAAGTTATTTTCTAACTTAATTTAATTAGTAATAATTAATAATGGATCATAGAACTAATACTAATATTATATTCAAATAAGAGTTTATTTTATCCTCTAATCAAGGTTTTCATTTACTCTGAAACTATTTATCGTGCGATTTTATGTAATCTGAAATTTATAAAATTACTTTGTATACTTTTAATAATTGTAGCGCCGTGGCCGAGTGGTTCGACCTCTCTACTCTCAACGAGGCGGCCCGGTTCGATCCCAGGTGACCTTAAAGTGAGAGTTGTTGTGGAAACACAGCACTGGAGCTGTGAATCTTTCGGATTCTCGTCATTCCACCAATTGCTCCATCATTCATTTCACCTTCATACTATCATCCGCTTCTCTGGCTCTCATCCTAGGCCCCTGAAACCTGGTTCCTCTATCAGGCTGAGTGTTTCGGCTTCCCTCGCCCAATCCGTGTCCCCAAGCCCCGTGATCGGTGATGTAAGAGAGGCAAAAAATATTTTTAACAAAAAGAAGTATAATTAAATAAATTTGTGTTATTGTAAAATTTATAGATTAAATTATTTTTTCTATAGTGAATTATACTCATATACTGAAAATAATGAAATTAATTCACAATATTACTGACCTTAATAATTTAAGTGAATAGAATAAATTATTTAAAAGTCATAACACCAAATTGCAAACTTTATTTGCAATAGTACTGAAGTATAGCATTGAAAGAAAAACAAGTTCAATTTTCCTTAAAAATAAGTCTGAATCTAGAGAAGCTTCGTTCTACATCATGTGAGGAACAGGTGTAAGACGGAAGAATGGGATATAAGATGAATCAACTTTCATAGATTCGCATTCATTGTTGGAATCCAATGAAATGTTATTTATGGCGCACATATCTGCAAAGCGAGGTATTTTCTCCAGGACACTTCACCCATCAACTCAACTCTGTGTTTTTCCAACTTCAGTCTGGTGCCTCCGTGACCTGTAACCGAGGCCAGCACATCGGAATCTAGCCACTAGAGGACAGTGAGGGACGGAAACAGTAGGAATGTACAGTTGTACAGTGAAAACAGTATTACGTTTGTACGCCTTAGCCTCACTAGTAAATGCTATGGTGGAAGTTAACTTTATTTGACTGCATTTCCAATTCCCCACCCACTCGTCACCGAACGCCCTCATATCGTTGTCGAGTAGCACACTCTCGCTCATTTTTAGGAACAAAGGAAGATAGGGAATAATTCTTGCTAAAGAAAAATCCTCATCCTATAGCTGTGCACCGAATTCGGCACCTTAAGATTTGGAGACTAACTTGCTAACCACCAGATCACAGAAGCAGTCAGTGGTCATATGTCTCGACAATACACAGCAATTACTAGCAAGGGAACTATCACTCTACTCACACCTGTACACGCTTGAGAGTTTTATGGCCTCATTTGTGCTGTATGTGGGGCCTCTGTGCCAAAAATTGGATGCGGAGTATAGCTGGAAGTACCCGAAGATGACTTCAGAATATGTAGGAACATATAGGCATAATAACAGCGTTGTACGAGAGAGATGATTTACCCCTGAGAGGGCAGCGTAAGGAGCGCCGTCCTCCACACTCTGAACTGAGTTGACGAGGGATGTCCAGCAGCAACTTGCCAGTGGTCTCATACGGCACTTTCTAAGCTTCAGTTTTGGGCGCTGCAGTTCTACTCCGCAGTAGATTTTTGGTGCATGTGGTTTACGAGTGTGGTCTGAAAAGTTTCCGACCTCAATATGAAGATGGCAGCACTCGTAAATAAAAGCTAGTGAATTTCGTTGTTCGTCTGTCGGCAGCTACTCACCAAAGTTTTAGCCATTTTGGACACTTAATTGTTATGTAACAGCCGTCTGAGTGAGTTGATGTGAATGTTTATATGAAAATGAAAAAAAAATCTAATATCGAGCTGTCATTAAATACTTTTGAAACGCAATGCGCCTACGCAAATCTAAGGTGGGTTGAATTCTGTGTATGGGGACTCTGCACCATCATTTAGCACAGTGAAATGTTGGGCAGCTGAGTTTAAGCGTGGCCGTAAGAGCTTGGGAGACGATGAACGTTCGGAACGTCTAAAAACTGCAAATATCGAAGAAAACGTCGCCAAAATTAACCAAATGGTGCTAGACGACCGCCGAATTAAAGTGAAAGAGATAACAGAGACTATGAACATGTCAAAAGAACGTGTTTGTCACATATTAAATATATATTTACACATGAGAAAGCTGTCAGCGCGTTTGGTGCAGCGTTTGCCCACGTTAGACCAAAAACATGTTCGAATGAACATTTCCAACGCTCTGTTGACGCAGTTTAGGTGTGATAAATCCCAGTTTTTGCACCGATTAATTACTGTAGATGAAACTTGGATACACCATTATACCCCAAAACAAAAATACAGTGCAAAACACCGAACTGCAAGGGGGAAACTAGCTCCAAAAAAAAGAAAAACTGTTTTTTCGACTGGGAAAGTGATGGCGACTGTTTTCTGGGATAGTCATAGAGTTATTTAATTGACTATCTTCACAAAAAAAAGTCATTACAAGAGCACACTACGCATCATTACTTGACAAGCTGAAGGCAGAACTTGTGGAAAAACGGCCACATTTGCAGAAAAAGGAAATCCTGTTTCACCAAGAAAACGCACCGTCTCACACCTCAGCGGTTGCAATGGCGAAAATCCACGAATTACAGTTTGAGCTGCTTGAACATCCGCCTTACTCGCCAGATCTAGCCCCAAGTGACATCTTTTTGTTCCCTCATCTGAAAATTGAGCTCGGAGGACACAGATTTGCGTCAAATGAAGAGGCAATCACCTTCGTGAACAGTACTCCGAGTACTATTTGGACGGGTTACAGAGATGGGAGCATTGCTGGGAATAGTGTGTAGAGTTACAGGGAGACTATTTTGAAAAATAAAAGTAAACATTCTAAAAAACTGTATTGTATCTTTATTAGGTCGGAAAATTTTCAGACCACCCTCATACATACAGCAGGCATTATACCATCAAATTTTCAGATGTGTAGCGGTGTGAGTTCAGCGATATTTTTACAAGAAGAGTTGAACTTTTTGCAGTGTTACCGTTTAAACTTGCATGACGTACAAAGGACTACAACTGTATTAATTTCGCTCTAACGCATGAAGAGGGGTTAGAGGCAATATTTGTTGCAATTTGCCCTCGTGACAGCTATGTGTTTCCTATCAGCTGCTTCATTTTGTCCATGGTTTTGGGAGCAATTAGGTAACTCCAAGGCATGGAGACTGGACGTATATTCAGAGATTCCCATATAATGCTTATCATAACTGGATTGGACTACGCTACGGAGGGGATTCGGCACGGAGGTCCAATCTTGGTCTATTGTACCTATGACCCCAAGTGGGGCATTCCCGGAAGGAAGGATGGGGGGAGAAGAGAAAGAGGAGCCACGACAGTGCAGAGGGAAGGGTCCGTACACTTATATAAGTTAACTGCGATGAACTACTTTAAATAAAACTAAGTATGAAGAAGAAAGCATTAAAGTTTAGAAATATACTATGAGGGAACTTCCAATGTCGATTTGGATTCCATGTAACGACATGAACGTTGCACAGTGTGTCTGTCTGTCTGTCTGTCTGTCTGTCTGTCTGTCTGTCTGTCTGTCTGTCTGTCTGTCTGTCTGTCTGTCTGTCTGTCTGTCTGTCTGTCTGTCTGTCTGTCTGTCTGTCTGTCTGTCTGTCTGTCTGTCTGTCTGTGTCTGTGTTCTTTGCGTGGAAGACAAGAAAGACAAGTGCACCAAAAGTTCGTTGCGTTGTGAAAGTATTCACACTTGCTGCATGTTTCATACTACCCACCTCATTTTCAGTCGTGTCACCAACAATGGGGATATGTTGCTAAACACATCTTTTTATGTATGTAGTTCAAAGTTATAAACTTAAAATGAATGTGGGTCTTATTCATTCGTATTTATTACCAAGAAAATGTTTTAATACACATTTCTAGTTTTAGCCCTGTTTTTACTTTATCTGTTTATTATACCCAGTTTTACTTTCATTATCAAAAGTATGGTAGGTAAATATGGTACCACATTCAACCTAAAATTTCTATACCGAAAAAATACCCAAAATATTGTTTTGAGGTCCTCTAAATTGAAATGAAACTTTTTAAGTAAACGTCCGTGTGTGTCTCGGTGAACATTACACAAAAATGAAAAGACGAATAAATACAAAACTTGATGTTCACGTTCAGTACTCACTTTTCAAAGATGCAACACGAAGATCTTCAAGAAAATCTTCAACCGTAAACCATTTACATCCAACATGTTTCAACATTTTTTATTTTATAAAAAATTGCTCTAGCTATTTTTATCAAAATATCCTTTATTGAAGATATTTTATAAAAAATAAAATTTGCTTATACTTTGATTATTCTTGGAAAACAGTGGGAGATTCTCTTCATTAGAAAGGAATTTTGGATAACTTTGTGTCTGTGTTTGTGTGTATGTGTGTGTGTATGTGTGTGTATGTGTGTGTGTGTGTTTCAAACACCAAATTATTTCAAATAACTCTTTTGTGGCATAATCCACTTGCAAGTAATGAGTTATTAATTGCTTAAATTGTCCAGTACTTCGCCATTCTTTTGAATCCTGTTTATTTTCAGTTGTTTCTCGCATTTGCACAAAAAAGTATGGTATTTTAAGTCAGTACTTCCAGTTCTTAAATTGATTTTTGCTGTTCTCTTTGAATCTATAACAAAATATATCATGTGCAGAGTGGGGCAACTGGAAAGAAATTTATTAGGGCTCCGATTTTTATTTACTCCGCTTTAACTATCCTTTTGTTTTCTGCCGTATTTTGCAGAACTTTCAACTAACATAAATATACCTTTGGAAAATGATGACCTTTAAGACTAAAGATAGCAATATTAACTCCAATGAGGTGGTGGAAGAGTCAGCTTAAGTTATTTAAAAAACAGTTTGACTTCATTCACCTCGGTGAAATGATGCTCATGTTCATCATGCTCCGGATTCCATAGCGTTACCCGATAGTGACTCGTCCTTTGACTACTAATGTTATTTCAGCTAATAGATGTTGGGCAATTGATAGTCTGATAATCACGACGATATGGTGCATTTCATCTTACTATCTTTGGAGAAGGAGCTGTCCATCAAATTGCCATACACACCTTGTCAGTTTTTCTAAAAGATGGTGATGAGATAGTTGTACACATTCAACCCAGAGTGGATACTGTTTTAGACCTAGACCAACTACAGATTTAGGACGTTGTATAAATTGTAATGAGGACATAAAGCAGAATCTACAGATAGCTTAAAATATCCTGGAAGTGTATAGGAAATTATAGCCAATGAGAATATCAAGACACCACGGCATAATACTTATCAAGGGAAAGAAAACACTGTCAGCTCCAAAATATCCTTATTGTAGTAAGTTCAAAATTCAGTTGCCTTTGTTCAATAGATTAAAATGAACTTAATGTTTTAGAAAATAATAATATAGGAAATACGCTCAGCAATAGGAAGCCTAAAGAGAACATAATAAAAGAACGTCAAGTTATAAAAAGAGGATAAATTAATGGTTTGTAGAACAGTAAAATAGCTGTTCTAAATAAGCATTGTGTCAAAATACTTAGAATAATAGTCTCAAAAAGCTGGGCTATCGGTTTCAAATAAGGTGGAATCAAACCAGTAGTTAATATGGAGTTAAACAAATAACTAGAATGAATCATTTACTAATCGTAGCACACACTGTTTCATTATCTCCTCTACTGAAATTTTATGGAAAAACATTAGATTGCCAATCTTAAGAAATGGAATGGGCAAAGCAATTTAAAAATTCAGTAAATAAATAAATCTAAAATAATGTCATTTGTGCAAAAAATTTAATGAGAAAGATAAAATAAAGTTTTCATATTTAATTAAAATAGAAATACATACATTATAACAGAAACTTCACCAAAAAGTGGCCATAAATTTAGATACCTGGCTATAAAATAATTACATCACATCCGAAGGACAACGTAATGCTATCCAATTATGATATAATTTAAAATGTAGATAATACAATGCAAGGTATTATGCTACAGTTTGCTAGTGTGTATTTTATATGTCAGTACCTATAGAATGTTCAGTTATAAATAGCAATTTTTGGAGAAGGAACTTCTCTCATAATTCTAATGAAGATATACTTAAGAGAATAAGTGCACACTTTAATTACAATTCTGTTATGAATTATGGAAGCATTTAAATTAACGAAGCTTTAAATAATGAAAATTTACACATGTTATTTGATGATTTTCCAAATCGAATGGATGCTTGTAGTCAATTCGACTCAGTTGCTGATTTATAATTTACATTAAAGTTACTTGGAGTGTACATAATATCATAAACAGCAACTATATTCCTATAATAATGAGCGGGGACATTTTTGAATCAATGTAAGAACTAATCTTATGAAATGAAGAAGCAAAATCTTGGATGGGCAAAAATTTCAAGAATTTGTTGATTCTGCTCTGAATCTCAATAGCTTTACCAACTTCAAAATAGCATTAACATATTTTGCCAAAATATACGGCATTATATAGATATATATGCACGTATATCATTTATCCTATTACAGGGCACATGCTAAACCACTAGAAAGCCTAATTTGTGTGACAATGAAAATAAAAAGGTAACAGAAAGAATGAAAGAGCTTATAAACATTTAAAGGAGCATAGAAATTTGGAAAACCACTTACTCAGGAACAAAGAAGCAGCATTTACTAACATAAATTAATCCACATAAAAACGGAAAATGGAAAAATTTTGCAATCTTTTATCAAATGAATTGAACATTATACCTTTTTTTTAAAAAAAATAATTGTCACTTCTGTTCAAAAGTAGATCATCTTGCAGAAGTGAGGTATAATTGCCTAAAAATGAAGGCCCCTGAATATATGCAAAATACAGTAGAATTAATAAAAACATAAGTAATAATGTGGTCAATATTCATTTAATTAACAATTTTGTGTTAAAGGAGACAAAGCAAATAACCCTTAATCATATGAATTATAGTCCTGGACCGGATGGAAAATCTAATAAACACCAACTTACTCTTATTACAATGTTTAATTATATAATCAGTTAAGAACAAATGTCTAAATTTGGAAAATGCTTTATGTAATTTCCCATAACGAAACAAAATATGGATTCTGTCAATAGTACTTCAGAGCGTTCTTAGAAATATTTCTGGAAATATCTTTGCAAATAGGATTATATATTAATTGGAAAGATATGGGGTATGGCCTATGTTTTAACAAGGTTCCAAGAAGAATTTCAGCACAATCAACAGCTCAGCTATTTTAATTGATGAAAATGCATGCCAAAGTTTGAAGAAAAATTCTTGATAATCGTCAGCCTGGTTAATAGCAGAACTTATAATTGAGTGAGTTAAGGATTTCTAAAAACAAGTCTATACTCCCACAGAAATAATAAATATCATTTTAAACTTAATTAGGGATAGAGAAATCAAGGTACATCACAAATATTATAACCCAAAGAAAAGATTAAACGCTTCGGATTAACAGCAGGGTCGTATTTGAGTTCAACTTCATATGAAATATACATATTCAGTTTAGACAAATGTTCCTCAACAAAGCAGCAGGCCCTTGCATTTTCAGAAGGTTTACTTTTATGTCACCTGCAAAGTATAGAATATTAATAGTATTATTAAGAATCTAGAAGATAATGTTTTTATTTTAATAAAGAACTTGGAAGAAAAAGCAATTGACATAATTCATAAAAAGGCAACTGGATAATATTTATGAAGCAAAGAAAGAAAGCTGGCAGAGCACTTAAAGTGGGCAACGAGGAGATGGAATAAACGTCAGCAATTAATTTGAACCACATACCTTTTGGGACACCTATATAAATTACATAATTATAAAACTAAATATTTCTCATGTGTTCACTTATACTTCTGGAATTGATTGGGGAGTTCATATTCATGCATTAAGAGTATTATGTAATAATTTGGTTAATTCTACACTAGGATTTACCATTTCCAATCTGAGAAGCATACCTCACCTGCAAGACTATGAACAAATTATGTTATAATTGGTTAGACAAACTATTTAGTTAATATATTTGAATAAACGTAACTTACAAACAACAATAGCAAAGTACAGTACTTTAAGAAACATGTCATCATCCTGTCATTTTACAATACTTCTGAAAAACGGTAAAGTTAAGTGGTGTTCCAAGAGATCCAGTTTGTTGTGTTTGCTGTTAAATATTCCACTTTCAAATTGACACGTAAACCTCCAGAAACTATAGAAATTATGTAATACTTATAAGTAAGGAATTTAATTATTTATACCCCATAGATGTTGGAATCAAATTTTTAGAGATGGTTCTAAGAATAAAGAGGATCGAAGCACCAGTATACATAAATAACACTAAAGAAAATATATACATTAAAACCAGTGATGTAGACAACATATTGTATAACTTACAGTGCTGCTAACTACATCATGAAAAACAAATTTAAAACAAGGAGTATAATTCCTTCAGAGTCTTAAAGTGTACTAAATAACTTAAATATATTTGGTATCGCTTGTAAGCTAAGTTTAATAGAGATGGATCTCAAGCAAAAATACGTCACACCATCCAAGATGATTTTTGAATTAAATTAGTATAGATGCCTGAACACAAACGTATACAGGGTACTACAGAGCAGATTCTTTAGCAAAACAAGCTAGAACGTTAGAAAAACATTAAGTATTCAGCTATCAACACAAGGTAGTGGTCATAATTAAAAAGGTATTTAAGGGGTTATATTTAAACAAAAGTGAAGCCAAACAAATTTAAATTTGGTGGAAAATAGCTTTCAGATTGCAGGAATTACATTACGAGAAAAATATTTCTAAAAATTGCCACCGGAGAATGCAATAGCACTGTAAAATGTTTCGGGTAACCTTTATTCAATACAATTAGTATAAATGACAATTAGAAATAGATATATTCCGTCCTTGAACGTTTTCTACAAGCTACTGCTTCTGATTCGCATTGTCCACATTAGAGCGTAGCATATCCCTGTCTAACTGACTCACACTCCTTTGCCGTTTGTAACATATGTGACCGTGGTACAATTTACTCTTTAAATAGCTCCACAGTCAAAAGTCACTTGGGGTGTAATCTGGCGAAGGGAGGCCATTCATAGGAATATGCACGACTGATGATGCATTCATTTGTGACATTTCGAAGCATTCACTGCATCCCCAGTCCAATATGAGGAGACGCTCAATCCTGCTTATACTTGTTAGTGTGGAAATATACACGGTTTTGGTTCTCTGAGGTAACTGGATTGCATAACATATGCTAGGTCTGTATTCCAGCTGTGTGAATTTTTTTAATGTGGCCGAATTATGAAGGAAGCAGTAAACTCACACTGCGCTTCACTTTTAGTGACTGCAAGAGGATTTCCTCAAGCGCATGATCCTCTCAAAGCTCTAACACGCCAACCGTGTATGTTGACAGTGACTTTCAGGTAAACATAAACGTTCCAACGCCATGTTTCCTTCGCCTCTGTCCGAGCTTAAAAGGGCAGTGAAAACCCAAACGTGCGTCTTCGCCCTGAGCAAGCAGTTGTCCGATGTGGTTAATCTTGTAGAGGAAACATATCTGCACTTTGCACAAACATGTCGAAACAGTTCAGAAGGGCATATCCAGTGTCAGGGATATGGATTCCTACTCCACATTGGCCTCAACTACAACAGCTGCAACACAATATTGCATATACCAGTCCTGATGAATGTATCAAATGCATCACGATACTTATTGCCATTAATGATAAGACATGTACTACCTCCATACAGCGCCATTTCGTCCTCTGGTGGCAGTTTTCTATTTTCTTCTTCTCAGAATGGAATTCACACTGTCTCAAGCGTATGTATCCCAAATTCCATGTTATTTAGTCTCACTGTTGTTTACTCATGACCCCTCAGACACCTCATCTTCAATGTTGACTACCTTGTATATTCTTATAAAGAATAAATTAATTGCCAGTGTTTAAAGTTTCAAATATGCATATTCCTCTAAACAGGATTTATATAAAAGAATCAAAGTCAGGTTTAACATAGCCCTTGATAGCTTTGTTTCCATTTGTGGTGGATGGAAGTATAAAACATATGTTAATAGGAGCAAATTATATGAAAGAAAATTATTAATTCCTTGTATCATTATACAACATGGACATGCCAGACCTATTAAAATTATAAACCGATTGAAATATAACGCTAGATACAATACTAAAATTTGGAATTGTTCTATGGAGTAAATCAGTGTATTAGCTGAAATGATACCTAAAATCTTTATTACACATTGAGTATTGTTATACAGGCAGTGGATACTAAATGAGTATCCTTGATATTCAAGAGTGTTACTAAACCAGAATAAAAAAAGAAGAATGTAAGCATTTCTGAAAAGCTTACCTTTATTAAAATGGAGGGAATAAAAAAATAAACATTCATAGCAACCGTATATGTACCAGCTAATAAACAATAAATGGAGTCATGTGAATATAACCCATCAGATTTTTTCAAAAACTGCTTATATCATCATGGTGTTTTTACTTTAGCTTACATTGTGTACTCAGTCAAAAATACCTCACTGGACAAGGCTAAAAATGTCCATGAAGAATAATAGATTTTATTACAAGAATTCTACTGCTCGAAGTTGCTGAAACACGTATTTTTTCAATAAAATAGTTCTTAAACTAATGAGTTAATGAAACAAAATGGTTTTTACTTACCCAAAAGCGTTGCAAGCATAACAAGGTACCACTTTCTCACCATTTACGTGTGTGTTAGCATCCTTATGCAGTGACAATTGATCGTGTGAGTGATGCCTTTTATCTTTTGGTATGATAAATGCAGCTTTAGATAGCGAATTCCTGATATACGATGACATTCGTCCATACATCTTGATAAATTTTAACCTTCGGTTTTCCTCTGCCGTGTCAATATAGTTAAGATAACACAGTTTCGAGGAAGTACGTACTTTTCATAGTCATGTCCGTTTTACGATCTGTTTTTGGCTTCAACAAGAATATTCAGCTTCATGTTATGCAGTGTATTTGTGAGCTTGAAATTAATTACATACAAAGAAGACTGAAACAAAAATATTCGAAATGATAATAACAATACCGAGCGCGATTTGCTCTGCGGTATGTGACGCCTTCATTCAGGAGGTATCCGCTTCCATTCTCGTCCACCTCCCTCTGTGATATTTTAGAGCATTTTCCTGCGTTTTCCCCGGTCAATAGGCCAATTCTTGAATGATTTTTCATCCTCTATGCTTTCCTTCCTAATTTCCACCCTCATTTTTTTATTTTTTTGTTTTAGAACTACCCGACATTCGTCTTTATGGATAAGGGAAAACCCCAGAAAAACCTTATCCAGGTAACTCACCCTGGCCGAGATTCGAACTCGGGACCTCTTCAACGTGAGGCAGACATGCCACCATCTACGCTACCGAGGCAGGCTCCCACCCTCATTCTTTGTCTGCTCATCTTTCAGATATTTTTCTAGGTTTCATGGCTTATGGTGGTGCCGGATACATGGCACGGTTGGTTTCTGAATGAAAAGTGTATTACCCGTCGATGGACACTAGAAGGTTGCTTGATTGACGGGGACATTTATCACCCTCCCTTGGTTGCTCCAGCAGTGGGACAGGTCCTCGAACCTGGAACTTTATGGACTTCAGCGCGTCTCAGGGCTGTCTGCCTCCAGCCTGTAACCTCCTATGGTTTCTTCATGTCATCCGTTCTTCCTGGAGGTGACAGTCGCAATAAATATACGTAGGTCCTAGTGTCCCCCGCTGTTCTGTAACCATTAACAATAAAACAAAAGTTCAATCAAATAGTCGACAAATTAATAGATATGCATTCTTAATTAATACTTTGCACGTATATAAAATTATAAATGCTAACACTGTGCCCTTGTGCGTAAATGAATGCAAATAGCGAAGCAAAAATATGTTAGTTACAAATTATATAAAGTTTCATAAAATTTCTTACGAGTATAGACGACTTACAGCCCACTTCCAGAAAACGTTGAGGATGTATACTTTATTTATAATATACATTTCTTGAATGTGTGCTTTTTTAATCAAAATTCTTAGAGCTACATTTGAGAGAATCGAAAGAAACTAAATTATAAAAAGGGTAGTTTTGTGTAGGGAGATTATAATGAAAACCTCAGTCTGCATCCTTGAAAGATGCTGAAATTTCAAATATGAAATTATATCGAATTTTCGTTCTTAGTTGTGGATTTCACACATTGCGAAGTTTTACAAAAAAAAAGAATCTTTTTATTCAAGGATACTGAAAATGAGAAATTGCAGTGAGGTCTCCACACAAAATTGTTAGACGAATGCAATAGCTGCTGTATTTACTTAAGGTATCGAGTATAAACAAACAATAGTTGGTAGAAATAATGAAATTTGACACATTAGCTAGGGTTATCGGAAACCCTAGCCTACCAGACCACGGTTCCCATCACGTTCAAAGTACTTGGGGTGCGGCTTGACGTCCAACACCTCTCGAGGTCCATAGTAGCTTCAAGACGCCATCGTTCTGTTGGTAACCCCTCGACGCCGAGCTTGGTAAGTTACATGACTCCCTTTACAATTTCACCAACTTGGGTAACTCTCGGCATAGGCACAGCATAGATTTTCATAGGGATTTTCTAAGCCTTTGTTGCGACATTGCTACCTTCAGTCATATTAACAAACTTGCCTTAAAGGATATGGAATTATTGCACCACAATAAAGGTCTCGAGTCGATCATATCCTAGGACCATGCCTGATTGGTTCGGCTTTACGCTGGACACCCTTAACACCTACACCTCGCATGTCAAAACTTATTTTGAAAAAAAAAAGCGTCTGACTACTAATTTCTCATCCTTCGGGAGCACCACCATAAAGGTCTCGAGTCGATCATATCCTAGGACCATGCCTGGTTGGTTCGGCTTTGCACTGGACACCCTTAACACCTACACCTCGCATGTCAAAATTTATTTTGAAAAAAAAAAGCGTCTGACTACTAATTTCTCATCCTTCGGGAGCTGCTGTAAAGAAGGTTCTCCCTTGTATAACCACTATTATCCCTAATCATTTTTTCCTGTCCAAAATCCAGGCTTTCCAAAAACGCCTTCGGAACACTTCTGTGGAAATGGTCATAGATATATAGATATTTGAGATACATCATTATTTTTATTTAGAAATAACACGTTCCTTTGGTCAACGATATGTATTGGTTACTAATTAAAGTTATGGATAAGTAACGTAGGGTCACCTTGAGCTATTTATAACTTTATTGGCACCCCCTTTACTTCTAAGAGTTTCACGTGCTTTATTTAACACGATACAATCCTGGTGGCCGTTAGTGCTGATAATTTTCGCAGTCATTTACGACATTTTTAAATTCTGAATACAGATGTTCCACCTTCGACAATATAGCAGATTTTTGAAAGCCTCTACCTCTGTCGATCCGTCCGAAAAGAGTGTCATTCTGCTCACGTCACCACTCTGCTTCCAGCTTCGACCGTCCCCAATTCTACTTCAGATATGCCCGAAGGGAGTCCGCTTTTCTGTTTCATTCAGTGATCTTATATTTGCCATTCCCGCTAATTTTCACGTTATTTATTTATTTATATTTTAGAGAGAGAGTAAGCAGGTAAAATGTTTTATTCAATTCTGGGTCACATACTTGTTATCTTTATTAACATTATGACTTTTATATATTACGACCTCTGTCTGATTAGCTTTCTCTTCTTTACTAGTTATTTTCATTGTTACAGCTTTAAGTTGTGCCGTATCAGAAACATTATTAATTCTAATTTTATTATATGTGTGATGACTCGAGTTTTATGCTACATGGTGAAGTTCTGTATCTGTAACCTCGTCCTACCACAATCTTAGGGGCGTGCTTTACTTTGGTGTGCATTGTTGTTTAATTATGTTATTCTTGTAATGTTCAAGAGAGCTATGGTAGTTCACACGAGCTTAAACCGCAAGGTACCGTGTAAGGTACATGTCAATTTATATCGCAGATGCTATGGATTTATTGATTTTTTTTTAAATTTACGTCCTCCAACGTCAACTCATATCGGACGATGAATGAAATGGGTGAAATGATGCTCAAATGAGATCAGGATTTATAGAGTGATACTCCAATTTTATCTTTCAAAATAATGGAAAAAATCCCGGGGAAAAAACCTTATCCAGATAGCTTACCCAGACCGAGATTTGAACTCGAGGCCTCTTGAATGTAAGGAGACACGTTACTACCACGCTACAGAGCTAGGTACGGGTTTATTGAGTTTTGCGAGTTGGGATCTGTAATTACTATAGGGACATTCATTTTTGGTGTTTCTGATAGATTCTTAGTACCGAAGGAGAGGTACGCCCTACTCTTAATTCATATTATTTTTAGTAAATTATGAAAGTTACAGTTTCTCTATATCGCATATGCTATATATATAATCAGGGACTACGATCACAATTTATCTTTGCTTTCTCCCTAATGTTCTCTTGAATCTCACTCCTTAATTTAACTTTCTCTCATTGTTGTGGCACTTAGATATTTATTTTTCGATCCTGATCTCTTCTTTCACCTTACTATTCCTCTCACAGTAAATATAAAAACATTTTAGTATGTATACTATACATCTATATAAATTAGTTTCCAGTTCTTATAGCCATCCATGGTTAGCACAGTTGTTTTTATCAGCTTAGATTTTGTTTTATTGTAGTAATGCTATATGAGTTGGGTCCCCCTTTCTTTCTTTTATTGCAGTCCTCTTTATACTACTAATATTTCGTTCCATTTTGCTTTTCCGAGTCTTCTATCGTTGTGCGCTGCATCGCAGTTCTTCCTCTACTACGTGGGTACTCGTCTTTACAGACAAGTCCCTCAAGATGCTTCGCCTAGGGCTCGTTTGAGGACATGGTAGCCTTGGACAGCAGCACCACCAATTTCTTTCTGGTTCTGAGGGAGTTGATCTCTCACCTTGACCTTTTAAATTAACGTCCTCCAACATTATGTCATATCGGACAATGAATAAAATAGGTGAAATGATGCTCAAATGAGCCCGAAGTTCATAAGAGTTTAGAGTTACCGACATTCATCTTTCATGATAATCTAAAACCTGGAAAAGCTTATCTAGATAGCTCACCTGACCGAAATTCGAACTCGGAATCTTTTGAGCTCAAGACACTCTACCATCTACGGTACAGAGATGGGGGGAAATGGTTCGCAGTCAGTAGGAATCGAACCTATGCTAATGTGATTTGCTAATGTGGGAAGTGGAATTTTCGCACAATTTCTGACGGTGAAGCTTGTCCTGCTCGGAGGTTATGCCTATAACACAGGACTTTACAGGCTTACCTCCTCATCGAGTTCTTTCATGTATAGACGTTTCTCTGACTCGGCAATTCATTATTTATACAGAAACTGTACTGCAAGACATTCATAT
This sequence comes from Mantis religiosa, assembly GCA_030765055.1. NCBI lineage: Eukaryota > Metazoa > Arthropoda > Insecta > Mantodea > Mantidae > Mantis > Mantis religiosa. The sequence continues at coordinate 238,741,381 of CM060948.1, read as the reverse complement.
GTTTTGTTTTTAGTGTATCAGTAACGAACTGATGTCCCTATTGTTCCTTACAGAAGAACGCGAGATATGTGTATAAACTGCTTACACAGAATGTCCTGGTGTGCTCCGATGCGCTCAGTGCAACGGCAACGAATTGTTTCTTCTCCCAAAACATACACACTTTTTCCAAGCTATGTAAAAAAGTAATTTCTCATCCCGCCTCAGTTCTCCTTGTCCGGTCCATTACACCTATGTTTATATTGTTACTGTATGTTGCTTTCAGAATGAAAGCTTCATTTTTGTCCATCCTTATCTCTGTTATTTTGTCAGCGTCGGAGATTGTTCCGATAATATGTTTGTAGATGTATGATAAGTATACAGTTATAGAATTGAGATATTTGAATCATAACCTATTGAAGACCAGATATGCAAGCTGGAAGCTCAAGTTACAGCAATAGATTGTGTGATTCCTGAGAAATTGTGCCTTACCATCGTACATGTGGGGTCAACTTAGATCACGTGTGCCGACAAAGGTTTCACTTAGCTCTCTTGTCAGCGTGTTTTATAATTAAAGCTTATGAATTTTTACTTAGAGGAGACAGTACCCACGTTCCAAGAGCGATCTGCAACACCTTAAGAATTTCTCAAGATGGAACTTGAGTATCCAGGATTTTCCGCAAGGTAAAGCCAAAAGATGTCCATTACTGACGAATCTTATCTGATTGTTATGTATATTAATAACTTCATTTATGTAGGATAATCCTGCTTTAGACCAGAGCTACATGTCACTTTTTAGGGTTAATCCTTCACCAAACTCCCAGCTACAATTTAGTAATCGAGTGGGATGACTCAAGCGGTTTCGTCTGTGGCCTACATTCGGGAGGCCAGGGTTTGATTCCCGTGGCCGACCTACCTGACCCATAGGTTCTTTCGGGGGGTTTCCCTGGTCACTAGGGGAATGATGAATAAGTTAATTACATCCCCCTAATTTCCTGTCCCTCCATTTCATCTCTATTATCATTTCACATCATCTCTAGTCTGGTGGTCTCTTTGAGGGTAGAAGTGTCAGCAGGAGTCTCGGCGTGGCATTGCAGGATGTTATACTCCTTGTGAACACTTCCTCCTCCGGTGGGATGGTCTCCGAACTCCGGGCCATTTCAGGGTCACGGTGTGTGGGATTCCGGTTGCACTGGCCTGTCTTGTCTTGCACTGCACTTGTCTCTTCTCACCTCACCCTTCCTCCCGGGGATACCCCACTTAGGGCACAGGTACAATAGATCAAGACTGGTCGACGTATCGAATCACCTCTATAAGATTCTATCCCATCCTACAGTAGATTTACTAAAAGACATACGGCAGTGTCATAGACATGCGAATTGTATCGTTATATGCTGATACAATTCTTTTTTGTCTTAGAAACTAATCGTGAGTATCTACGAGGGTGGTCTAAAAAACTTCCGACCTCAAAATGAACATGCCAGCACTCATAAATAAAAGCTAGTGAATTTCGTTGCTCATCTGTTGACAGTTACTTACCAGTTACTTGGACGCTCAGTTGTTATGTAACAGTCGTTTGAGTGAGTTGATCTGGGTGTTTTTATGAAAGTGGCCAAAATCTAGTATTGAGTTGTCATTAAATATTTGTTTTGAAAGACAATACGCCCACGCAAATCAAAGATGAGTTGGATTCTGTGTATCATTTACCATAGTGAAATTTTGAGCAGCTGAATTTAAACGTGGCCGTAAGAGCTTGGGAGACGATGAACGTTCGGGACGTCCAAACTGCAACTACAGACGAAAACATCGCCAAAGTTCACCAAATGGTGCTAGACGACCGCCGAATTAAAGTGAGAGAGATAGCAGAGGCTATGAACATGTCAAAAGAACGTTTATGTCAAATTTTAAATCAACATTTACACATGAGAAAGCTGTCAGTGCGTTGGGTGCCGCGTTTGCTCATGTTAGATCAAAAACATGCTGGAATGAACATTTGCAATGCTCTGTTGGAGCAGTTTAGGTGCAATAAATTGGAGCTTTGGCGCCGATTAATTACTGTAGATGAAACTTGAATACATCATTATACGCCCGAAACAGAACTACGGTCCAAACAGTGGACTGCAAAGGAGGAACTGGCTCCAAAAAAGCAAGCACTGTCTTTTTGGCTGGGAAAGTGATGGTCACTGTTTTTTGGGATAGTCATTGAGTTATTTTAATCGATAATCTTCAAAAAATGAAAACCAATACAGGAGCATACTACGCATCAGTACTTGACAAGTTGTAGGTAGCACTTGCGAAAAAACCGCCACATTTGCATAAAAAGAAAATCTTGTCTCACACCTCAACGGTTGCAATGGCGAAAATCCACGAATTACGGTTTGAACTGCTTGACCATCCGTCTTACTTCCAGATCTAGCCCCAAGCGACATCTCTTTGTTCTCATCTGAGAATTGCGCTCGGAAGACAGAGATTTTCGTCAAATGAAGGGGCAATCACTTTCGTGAACAATTATTTTGCAGAGAAAAACGCCGAGTACTATTTGGATGGGTTACAGAGATGGGAGCATCGCTGGGAGAAGTGTATAGAGTTACAAGGAGACTATGTTGAAAAATAAAATAAAAAATCTGAAAAAAATATCTTGTATCTTTATTAGGTCGGAAACTTTTCAGACCACATATGTATGCTGCTTGTGTTGAAATATGTGCAGCATACGGCATATTTTCCACGCATTTTCTGAAAAGTAACAACACCTATTTTCTACTCCTTGACAATCTGAACAACATTTCAAAGGCGTTTTCCCAAGTATGCTCTTTTATGTATTTGTACATTGTACATTCGTCAATGTATTTGTACTTTAATATAATAGGTTTTTTTAAATTCATTTTATTTTGGTTGAAATTAGAAAGTGTTTTATAAATGATGTGCCTAGGAAAGATAGGGCTTTTCAATGTTAGAAATTCTATCAATGTCGCTTGAATGGCTTCTAAAAATACTCTAAATAGTTACATAAACATAAATTCGTTCTTTATAATATTAGTATAGAAAACATAGTGTAGACTGTGAAGTCAATTTGCGTTGGCTTTTGGGAGGTTTTAAATGAATAGCCCTTACACCGACATAGTTAAAGTTCAGGTTTTATGTATTTCTCGAACTTTACTAACAGCTGTAAATTTTGCATTCATAAAAGTTATGTTAAGAATGGCAACTCTCGATATCTTAAGAAGAAATGTTCTATATCGATGTGCCTAACTTTCGTTTCGAGCAGAAAAGTTTTTATTGCTGCTGAAAGTAATTCCATTCTGCCTCTTCAGTCACTTGTACCTGTTCTATCACCCTAATGGGACAAATTTGAAAAGTTTTACAAAAGCGTTCCCCACTCAAGAGAAGTAATAGAAACTCTAGCTGCCCCGACCAATCGACTCCTGATCGATCTCTTCAAGCATGGTGATTCTCCCTCTGCTTGTTACCGCTAGTAAGGGCACGTTTTTCTGCTAAAGCAGGAATATTATAACCAGAAGGTTATAACCCGCGTTCCAAGAGCGCTCGAAGCTTAAATGTAACTCTATGAAAATGATTGTAATTGACTTCCTTTACCATTTCTGAAGATGGTGTATTTGTACACATATGCGATTCCTTTCCCTTGTTTGCAGATAAATGCCTTCATGTTTAACAAACTATGTCTTGAATTATTTAATTCATGATCTTACGTTTCTTCTTGTAATTTCACATTACTATAGAAATTACTTGCTGTTTTTTTTTTTTTTTTTTTTTTTTTTTTGTTTAATTAAACATGCCTACATTTCCTGGATTTGAACTGCGATCTTCAGCTCCTCTAATCAACTGAGCTACCGTAGCAACATGCCGGTACAACATTAAATTCCTCAGCTGACTCCGATTTTTTCTAGTAAACCATAAGTTTCTGAAGTTCATAAGAACATATCCCAACGGTAATTCACACTGTCATAAGCAAAGGCCGTGGGCGTGTGCGCTTTTCCATAGACATACTGCACATACACTGCACTGTTATGCTTGCGCATGGAAACAGCTGCAGGTTGGTATAGCCTAAGCATAACAACAGCCTCACTGTCAGAGAAAACAAAACAGTCGCGTTGTACTACGTCTTGACCTTGCGTCTGCATACACTTGAAAGGCAATGCTTCACTTCTTCGCAGAGTACTACGTTACATTGTTTTCGACGTATGCACATTTGATGGTCATACTGTACAACTGACGTCATTCATACTTTGTGTCCAGCTAACTTGTATCGCATGCAAGCGAACATCTCTTCGGCCTTTAGTCATAAGTACTTAAAATTCCGAGTATCATAATCACTATTAGATCAATCAATGTTTAATTATTCGTTGCTTCGCACCGAGCGGTATGGCTCAGGCGGTCTCGTCTCTAGCCCGAATTTGGGAGGTCCGGGTTCAATTTCCGTGGCCGGCCTACCTGACCCATGGGTTTTTTGGAGGTTTTCCCGGGTCGCTAGGAGAATGTTGTATAGGTTAATTATATCCCCCGAATTTCCTGTCCCTCCATTTCAGCTTCATCACCATTTAACTTCATCTCTCATCTGGTGGTTTCTTTCAGGATAGAAGTGTCGGCGGAAGTCTCGGCGCTGCATGGAGGATGATATGCTCTGGGTAAACACTTTCTCCTCCAGCGGGACGACATCCGGTCTCTGCACCGGCGCCGTGGGCCGTTTTTGGAACGCGGCAGGAGGGACACAGGTTGTGCCAGCCTGCCTTGAGTATTCCCAGCTCTGGAGGCAGCCTCCAGTCTCCAAGCCGGCCTCGTGGGCTTTTCCGGGTCCCAATAGGAGGGATGCTGATTGTCCTGAACCGCCGGGGAGTTTCCAACTGATAAAGTATAAGGATCCCGCCCTCTGCATTGTCGTAACTCCTTGGAGTCAGCAGCCCTCTGTCTCCTCTCACCTCATCCACTTTCCCAAGTATCTCAAACTTGGGGCATAGGTACAAAAGACCAGTCTGGTGGACGTGCCGAATCCCCTCCGTAAAATCCTGTCCTATACTGTCCTTAGTGTTAGAAGATCACCACCCAACAAACTGCGTCATCCAGGCTAATATAAAGAACATAAAACCTCCTAAACCCCCTATATCGTAAAATAACTTTATTTTAAAATTGTTTAAACCTATTTATTAATTTACCCCTTTGGTTCCGAAATCACTATATCTCTGCCTTATTTGCAGTCAAGTACCAAAAGATAAACATATTCAATGAAACTGGATTGAAATTTAATGACATTAATATGAGATAAACACTTCAACCATGGTTTTAACTTTTTGAAAGCATTTAATAGCCCGTGACTGTCTGAAAGAATCTAGCTTTTCAACAGTGAATGTATTATTAAAGTCATATATGAATCATATACAGTACCCCTAAACCCAAAAGTAATAACACAATTTTAAAATAATTTAGATTCCTCATTGACGCCTTTTGGGCTTAGAAGAGAATGTGGGTAAGAATGTGAGTTTGATAGTACATTTCCTGCATTCTCATTTGGACTTTTTCCAGAAAATCTCGGCTGTGTCATCGAGGAACAGGGTGAACGATTTCACCAGGTCATAAAGGAAATGATAATACGTGCATTTCAAGGCGGGGGGGGGGGGATTAGAATATATGCACAATATGAGTTTGTTATAAAAGTGTTGTGTTGACAGATTTTATATAACTTAAATTCGATACAGCAAAGTATAAAATTCATATTTTACTACTTATTTTGTGAAGGATTGGTACATGATTGAGAAAAACTAAGTTCATATTCTCATTCAGCTTACTCAAATTAGGGATAATGACATATTAGCCTTCGCATGGTATCAGCTCTGGAAAAAATATATTATATAGCTGGGGTCTTTTATCACCCCAAAGTGATTGTAACGACTATGTGGCGATAAACTGTAAAATATTTACACAAAAATAATAATAAAATAATAATTAATTTATTCTGAGACCAAAGCACATCTTTTAAATTAAATCTCCATTGTTGTAAGTTATATAAGTTATGTTCTAGCAATGCCTGAAATATGAAAACATATATATGTTTTAGTTGAAAAAATATATATACTATTTAACACAAAATGTTCATTTACCTCACATTGTATAACAATACCGTATTTTTATTATGATGTGCATTATCACTTTATAAAAAAAATCCTGTTATAAATAAACTTTTACTCATTCTCCACTTGACATGATGAACACTCGTTGAGAATACTTGTACTCTTGCATGTTCTTTGCAGATAAATTTGTGACACTCATCACACTGTCTTCACTTTCTTGTCCTTTGACCTTGGGCAGGAATCACATCTTTTCTGTTTCAGATTTGGAACATCTGCATCTTGGTCTTGTTGGTTGCCAATTAGAAGATCCTTGAAACCAGCTTGAGTTATTGCTGAACGAATGCGTTGTGTTCTGAACTGGAGGGAAAGAATTCGTCTTTCAATTTCTGAGAGGAAATCTCTTCTATCACTTTTACCTCACATATGAAGTAAATTTTGCAATACAGGACGTAAGCACTGAGACATGCTAAGTCAAATATATCAAGAAATAGAGCAAGTGGCCATCTTCTTGTTCCACGTTTCACTGAATGGTACCTAGCCATCTTATCAACAGTATCAGCACTTGACTTTGTTGAGTTGTAGAACATTATTATCACTACAGTTTTTTTTTAATTTTTCACGTCTTTTTTCATGTCTAACTTCCACAAAATGCAATTGGTAACTGTGAATTTTATAATAATTTGTTACAGCAGTGCATGTGTATGTATTGTCACCCAATTATCGGAAAGCACGACCAACTGACAGAAGAGTAGGGGACCGGAGGCATTGAGACCACGCCTACCCATTTATCTCGTGTCACTAACTGAGGGGATGATTAGGAAAGTGTCACTGGTCGCTGGTAGCCTCTTTCCCCTCCCCCCTGGCGTCTGGAACATTCGGGATTATTTTCTGAACCGCGAGACTTCCAGAAACAGCGATATCCCTATATAACGCCTGCAGTGGGCGTGTCAGGAGTTCTTAGCGAGCAGCCGGAGGAGCGCCGTGCTAGTGAACGCACTGGAAGACTGTGTACGTGCATCGGAGGAGTTGTACGTAATTGCGAGTGCAGAGTGAACCTGTGACAGACGAACTGGTGAATTGTAATTGTGTGCGCTACGTAATTCGATGTAATCGGCAAGTGTTCCAACTATAATTCTGTGGAAATAAAGAACATTTTGAGTTGTGCAATTCGACTTTTAATTTCACGAACCCACAAAGTCACAGTATTTTCTACGAATTTCTAACGGCAATGGACATATAAATGAACGTTCAGAAGGTACATTGTTGCCAGGTTTTGATTATTGCATTAATTCTGTAATATATAATGAAATATCACATATTGTATACCTGGACTATTCTCAGACCCTGTTACAAAAAATTCCAAATTGGGTCCTGACGACCCTCATATTACCATAAATATTTTGACCATTTATAATAAAAAGTACACAAAAAGCATATCTGGAAGATGAGAAGTCTATGTTCACATTAAAACGGTTTCTACGTAGTTAAAGCAGCCTTGGGGTCTATAACGACCCAGACACCAAGCAAGGGTTAAAATAACAACCCCAGAAAGAAAGTTAAATTTTGCATATACAAGTGGCTTTTGAGATTACGCGTGCAAACACACAAAACAAATTTTCTTTCCTTATAATATTATTTCAGCTTACATGATTTTGAAAAAATAATTATGAAATTATTTTTTAAGTTGGAAGTGGGTCGAGAGTTCTGGGAAACCTATGTGTTACATAATTGAAATACGTTGCGCATATGGAATTTGGTGTATGTTCGGCTTTTCATTGATGAATTATGCTAGTCACATGCTCACACAACACACACTCATATACACAGGTGCACAGACCTTTTATTAAAAATTGATGTGTTAAATTCACTCGACTTTCTCTGCCCTCATATTCTTATGACAGCTTATGTTTTTCTTTTCTACTTCATTTTAATCGAAATAAACTACCTATATTACAGAAATTTGTATATTTCACATTTCCTTTAGATACAAAGGAAACAAGGATAGTCAAAAGTTCAAGAAATGGGTACTATATGCTGGTGTTGAAATTACAAGCAATCGCGAGAAGCAACTGAATAGCGACAGAAATAAAATAATGAACCTGTTGAACAATTGAAATTAATAACAATGGCTTTTTTGTAAATGGTTTATACTGTGACTTTGTGGGTTCGTAGAATTAAAAGTCCAAGTTGCAGAAATTCAAAATGTTCTTTATTTTCGTAGAAAACACACTTACAGTAGCAGGATTACGTCACATACACAATTACAAACAAAAGCGTTCACACAAATCAGTTCTGATTACACTCTCCCATTACGACACTGTTCACTACTGTCCCTTGGCGAGTCGCCGCTTCCTTAAATACCTCTACTCATATTACAAGATATTTCCGGAATATTCTGTAACAAATAAGAAATCGAATGTTCTGTAAGACAGTCAAGATGTCACTAGAATGTTCCATTTACCTTACTATCTGTTTTGGCATGCCCTTTTATCTCCGCCCTATGTTTATCTGCTTATGCAGGCTCTTTATCTCCGTGATACACTATCCGTCTATTATCTCTCCGTGCCGAACATGTGCTCGTCACCGCAACAATACCAAGAAAAGTTATCTGAAATAAATTGTGTGTTTTAAAGGAATTTACACTTTTTGTGCGGTAACTTTACGTCTATCGCTTAACAAGTACCATTTATTCAAAATCATTCAAAATTCAAAAAATGAAGAATTCTTCCCTGGCTATTCTCATAAAATTCAAGATTTACATGTTATTTATCATGTAAATATATTTAACATACGCAATTTTAATCGAAGACGTTAGAGCTATTTTTAAGAAAATCCAAAATTTCTAACTAGATTCCATGTAGTTCCAAGGGCTGAGGATTTTCTTGACATCTTTGAAAGATACGAAGTTAAATATTCGTACTAAGTTTTATTTTTATCCCACATTTGGTTTTTGATTTATGTTGTTCACGCCACACACATACACAGAAATATAATGTAACAATTGCCTTTTTATCTCAAAACATTTATTTCCGATATCGAAATTGGAATACAATACTTATGTATTTACTAAGAATATAACAGGAGAAGTAACTATGTATTATTATGTTCAGGAGACTTTAGAAACTGTTTAATGACAAAATCTTGCCACAGTATCGTTCGGTAGACCACAATAACTCTTCTCTTTACCAAAGTAAGCAGTCGAACACGTAGAATTAAGTGAACAGAATAAGCATTTGGAAGTTAAAGAAACATAAATATTCCAAAGAGGAAATAAAATAAAATATTGGGCCATTCAAAAAAGAATGATAAGTAATAGATCATGTGACGAATGACTATGTCAGTATTATTTATAGAATTAATTTTTAAATTGATGCGGAACCATGATTCTAATATCGAATGCAAGGTAGAACTTGAACAGTCCACGGGTACTGCCCCTGGCACCAATTATTAGCTTTTCATGATTCCCCTTTTTTTTAAATCTCGGACGATTTGATTGATTTCATTTACCCCATCCCCATGTACCTAACGTAATTATTGTACAACGATGTATTTATTCGTTTTATCCCTTAGAACCATAATTTCGTGTTGATGTATGACAAACCACATTCGCCCGCCTCGGTAGCGTGATGGTAGCGTGTCTGCCTGACGTTCAAGAGGTCCCGAGTTCGAATCTCGGTCAGGGTGAGTAACCTGGATAAGGCTTTTCAGGGGTTTCCCTTATCCTGAAACACGAATGTCGGGTAACTCTAAGCTCCATGGACCCCGGACTCATTTGAGCTTCATTTCACCTATCTAACTCATCGTCCGATATGACTTTAAGTTGGAGGACGTAAGTTACACCAAAAAAAAAACATTCCCGTGATATTCGCGAAAATGGAATGAAATACCAGTGGATATTATATTTTTTAACTTTTTAACCTCCCCCTCGACAAACTATTTCAAGCTTTGGAGACGTTGTACACATTGTGTCTTTAAGTGCTGAAAGAAGCATCCATTTGGTGGAATAATTAAATAAAGCATATCAGCCGTGATCGAGCTTTAAACACACTGACGCTACGTCCACGAAGGTCATCCTAGTACGGGAGATGATGACCTCAACCACGTACGTAGATAAATACTGTTGCATACCAGGGCGGAAAGACTTACAAACCTAATCTACAACTGGGGGTGTAGCAATTAAGATGGTAGAATAAAGGAAACATCTAAGTCAAACTAAACTGAATAACTCTATTTCAAGGAAGCCTAGCATTTATGCAGGGCACTCCCTCAATCTGGAAGAGATCAGGGGTGCTTTGGTACTATTTAATGACATAATAACTTGATATAACTTTACCTTTGGCGATGTGTTGTTTGTATGGCTGGGCTGTCCAGAGATGTATGATCTGCTAAGACCGGCTGGCTATCGTACTCGTAGTAACACTTTCAAATAAACTTTCATTGATTCTCATAGAGACCAACATAAAGTCTCCTCTGACATTCCTGCGGCGTTTCTCCCCCGAGGGCTACCTCAACCAGGCTTAAATAGGGGTCCTACCAAAAAGTCAATTCAGCGATTACCACTAACTGTTAATTTTGCACCATATTGTTTACATCATTGAGAGAATGTTTAAGCCTGTACTGACCTACTTAACAATTATTTCTTTTGATCAGCAAAACAAGTTTAGGTCACCTGTGAATTATTTCCTTAAGCCAACAGTCCAAAGTACATGTTTTGCCAGTCAGCAGAATTTACGCTTGACATGCAGTTGTGTCAGACTCAATATATGTTATAGAATAATGATTACCGAAATTTCCAAATCTAGCTCAGCCTATACATGCAACAATACAAAGAAATGAACTTCCTTGTCTTAACTTTGACTCGTCTTTACTTAACATCATAAGGGCCTCACAGTTTTTGCATTAGTGAAACACATCACCCCCTGATATCAATCAATGTTTAACGAAACGGAAACGACACGGGTGGGTGTGAAGATTCCATACCACCCTCCCGCCCACAAGCCTACTACTGAAACATTTTGGATCTTGGTATATAATCTATAACCCTAACAAAGTTTCTGTTGGAAATTAATCATTCTTCCACATCAGCCGTGTGTAGGCTAAGATTTAGATAGGTAGAGTCATACTGAAAAATTCCATGCCATAGTCGGGATCTGAACCACAGATATCCCGGTCTCCATCCGGTTGCCCTTAGCCATTGAGCTACCAGGGCCAATATGCCAGCACGACATTTAATTCCCAACTGACTCGTATATTTTCCCAGTAAACCACTAGGGGCTCTCATATACCATGAGATACACACCTTTTTGTGGAAACTTACAATGACGTAAGTACTTCAGTTCCTGTCTTCATAGTTACCACTATTAGTGTTAATTGATGAAAGTTAATCATTCTTACACACTAGACGTCTGTAGGCTAAGACAGGAATAGGTCAGGCTGAAAAAGTCAATGACGGACGGAGACTGAGAGATTCGTAGTTCAAATCCCGCATTGAATTTTTCATTCAGTCTGACTCTATCTATCCAAAATTTCCGTTGTTTATTTTGAAATGTATCGTTATAATTTCGTGCATTACGCCGGCCCAATATTCTCCCTTTAAATACTAATAAACATTGATTATGAAGTTCATTGCAGCATAAAGAGGAAATAAAAAATACGTATGCGTATTGTTAAACATTATTAGTATCCAGAGGATTGGATGTATTGTACATAAAAACTTTTGTTAAAGCATTAATTTTTCAGTAGACATTTCAGTGGAAAGAACACAAGAACATCAACATTAATGAGAATACTCTAAAGCAATTCACACACAAACAGATGTCCTAAAATTTTCAGATGCACAATGAAGCAAACTGTACAGCAACAGCTGAATGAGAAACTGCGTGTGTATGAGTGTGAAAATAGCTGCTAAACGTAGCCTTGAGAGAGTCATTCACACTAGCTCGTAGTAGAAAAAAATACTGAAGTCACTGCAGTAAAAACGAGCTATCGTATATGATCTGTGGCCCAGCTACAAATCGAACGCTTGGTATCTTTTGTTATTACCCAAATGTCTTCGTATTCTAACATCCAAGTCTCAATTTTTTTAATATTTTACTAATTTTGTCTCGAAATTGAGTTTTTTATAGCGAGGACTTATCATATTAACCAAAATATAATTTTAGAGTAGGAATTTAGGTTCAAAATACTGTTTTATATGCTAATTATCAGATTATTTTTTTGCAATCAACAAAAGAAAACTCAATAAAACATGCAATTTTAAAAGATAAACTGACAAAAAGCAGATCATGCCTTTCAGATAAAAAGTCCAGTTAACTAAACAAAATTGCACAAAATGACAAATCAACAGAGTGCATACAGCGACTTAATTGTTTAGGAAGTGAAATAATCTGTAATATCGGTAAGGATATAGGAAGTAAATTACATACATTTTAGTATGTTTCTGAATAATTAAATTTCATAAGATTATTATCGTTGTTTTCTTTATTTACGTCCTCCAACATTAAGTCATATTGATCTATGAATGAAATGATTCCCAAATGAGCCCAGTTTCCATAGAGCTAAGAGTTATCCGATATTTATCTTTCAGAATAAGAGAAAACTCCGGAAAAAATTATAGAGATAATTGACCCTAACCGAGATTCGAACTTAGGACCTCTTTAACGCGGGACAGATACGCTACCATCTACGCTATCGTGGCGGAAGTTTTCGTTGTATCCGCACCAAGATAGGGAATATGAACAGATTAAGTGTACACGTGATGTAAACATCCGAAATGTGTTACTAATTAATACCGTTAGAGATCACAACAGAATTAGTGAAAATAGAGACCTTTTAGAATGCTTTTATCCAGACCAATAGGAACAGGAAAGAGGAGGAGGAGGAGGAGGAGGAGGAGGAGGAGGAGGAGGAGGAGGAGGAGGAGGAGGAGGAGGAGGAGGAGGAGGAGGAGGAGGAGGAGGAGGAGGAGGAGGAGGAGGAGGAGGAGGAGGAGGAGGAGGAGGAGGAGGAGGAGGAGGAGGAGGAGGAGGAGGAGGAGGAGGAGGAGGAGGAGGAGGAGGAGGAGGAGGAGGAGGAGGAGGAGGAGGAGGAGGAGGAGGAGGAGGAGGAGGAGGAGGAGGAGGAGGAGGAGGAGGAGGAGGAGGAGGAGGAGGAGGAGGAGGAGGAGGAGGAGGAGGAGGAGGAGGAGGAGGAGGAGGAGGAGGAGGAGGGGAATAAGAACAGCCGCATTACCCTCAAAATGGAAAAGTGAATAGTACCGATTTCCAAATTAATGTTACATTGTAGCTATACGTTTTATTACCCAAATATGTAACCTATGTATCCCGCTGAAGGTAACCAGTCGATCGAGGGATCGACTTAGTAGTGAGTGATGAAGTGCAATGTATTTCTGTTTCGTGTCAAGATGTAATAAATCTGTTTTAGTTGGAGGTGGTGCGACCTGACGAACGCTCGTCCAAGAAAGTCCGTAGCGTGCCACAGATCCATAAGTCTGGTAACTTAACACTGCCCTAGAAAGGCCTAAAGCTTGCAAAGTGTGATACCCGAGTATTTATGGCATTCTGTTTATGGAACACTTCGCTTGCTGCATATTGCGAGTGCTAACAGCAAATACAGAAAACTTTCATGCTGTGTATTTACTCGCAATTTGCGATATTTGAAGCCAAGACCTCCCTATCATCTTGCCAGACGTTCTTGTTTAGCGTTGCAGTCAATACCATCATCCTAATCTGGATGTAAGGACACGAGACAAACAAGTGCGTTTTAGATAAAGGATTTATATTAATTATCTTCTCTGCTGCGTTCTTACAGTAAGTATAGAAAGTATTATAGTACACTCAAAATTTCCATACTGATATTTCACAGGAAATACATGTTTTGAGACTCCTGAATTCAAGTAGCACTATTAGGAAATAGAGCGAAAGGTATTTATGGTGTATGTATGAGTCTGTGTACTGTTTGCCCACCACAATAAGGCAAGAGGGGCCCGAGGAGCGAGAGGGGCTTTAGGTGTTTACCTGCTCTGGTAAGGGATCTGTTTACCACGAAATGAGTGTATGAGAGTGCATATGAGTCAATCATGCTGTCAGATATAATGCTCGTTTCAGTAACTGCAGTGATAGATATTAAGCATTGATGATTTATGTAACAACACTATGTATTTTACATGAACCTACCCCCCCCCCCAGTGGCCTACTTTGATAGGTACGGGATTGGTGATCCCTGGATCCCAAGACAAATCTCTCGATTGGGTGCCTCTAAGTGGTGAGAGAGCTATTGCCAAACGCCCAAAACTTTGGTCCACATCCGTGTTTCACCCTAACCTCCCTTAGCATAAGTCTGATGGATACCTAGCACGGAGGAGCGCAGGGGAGACTGGGTAACGCGTAACTCCCAGCCCCCGGTTATCTTGTAGGACTGTGTTCGTATCCGCTGATAAAGGTCAGTCGCGGGGAGCGGCCATTGCATGAGCTGTTACAATCCTGAAGGCGAATGGGTCCCTCTGTCCGTACATTGGGAGGTGAGACTCTGAGGTGAGCAAGCCCAGGCCAGGACTCTCATCGACGCAGACTACAAACATTTTGAGAGTCAATATGCTTGCGAGCTATCCGGTGCGCGTTGATTTGCATAGGACTCTGAATTCCTCGCTTGGTGCTGTAAACACCAACACACTGGATGGTATGTCCAATGAGGAGATTCAGGAAATCTTGGCGGAACAAGGTGTGACCAATGCATATCGACTCCACCGCAAAGAATGAAGCGAACTGGTGCCCAGTCGTACCGTGTTTCTTGCCTTTCATCGGATAGAACTCCCGCAAAGGATTAAGGCAAGGTATGAAGCTATTGAAGTACCTAATACCTAATCCATTGAGATGTTTCAAATGCCAGCGCTTTGGACACACGAGTGATTCTTGTAATGGAGTTCCTGCCAGCGTTGATTGTGGGGAAGTCAATGTGAAGTGTATGTACTTCACCTCCAACATGTGTCAACTGTAGAGGTAATCATTCATCTAACTCCAAAGAATATCCTCGTTTTATGGAGGAAAGGGCGATCCAAGAGATCCGGGTAAAAGAGAAGGTGTGCTTGGAAGCCAAGAAGCTGCGGCGTAGTCGTCAGCCTTCTATCCCTAGGAACGTCACTTATAGTGCAGTTGCAGCTAAGCAGGTACCTGTAGGCAACACACAGCAACACAAACTAGTGACTTGAATGGCGTATCTTCCAATTGGTTCGAGGTCCTCGATCCGAAATTTTCAGTTGGAAAGCGATCCTCTTCCATAGAGGATATGGAGCAGGAAAATCCTGCCATCACTGATAGAATGACAGCAAAAAGGGGCAGGATAAACCTGCTGAAAAATTGTTGTCCCACTGCCCAAAAAAGGAGCAAATTGATTCGTCCACTGCTGGGCAGGTACTATTAAAATTGTTTTTATGCTTTTATAAACTTTAATAAAAAACGGTTTGCTATGTCATTTGGCGTTTTAATAATTGCTATTTATAGTTTTTCAGGGTTCTTTTCCCCTAATTGTTCATGTTTATTTTATTTGCCATTTTATTTTGATGTTTTGTAACTTATAGTTCAATTTATCTCTGGTTATTGACATGATTAAGTTTTTAAAAAGGCGGTGATGACCTTGTAGTTGAACGCCCTTACATACACATCATCATCATCATTATTTTGCATCCCCATTCTACGGAACACAAATTTTTTAGGTGCATGCATCAAGAGCACCTGACATGATGGGTCCACTAAATGCACAGCAAAATGCCTCGCAGCTTCCTGAATGTATATCCTATATCCATCCTAACATGATGGATATACTAATTCAAAAGACGTGTCCAAATCTAGGAGTTTTGTACCTCCATTTGTGCCGTTTGTTTTCTCTCCGGCACCTCTTTTCTTGCCCTTTCGGTTCGAGGGCGCTGCTGTCAGGTTGTTTTGAGCTTTCCGCCGTTCCTCTTTGGGGGCGCTGCAGTGCATGAGGCTTTTTGGGTGGTTCCCTCAAACCGGCAGGGTAGTTTGTGCCTGGCTGGTGTCGCGTCGGTGTTTCTAAGGGTAAGTGCTCCATGTTCGGGTTTCCCGATTCTCTCTAAGGGTTTTTAATGCGTTTCCTTTTGGTGAGCCATGTGGTTTTATGGGGCTCTTTCTCCCAGATTGGGACCAGAAGTTGATAGTTACTTTTATGTGTCTGGTTGATCAATGCAAAGTGTAGCAGTAAATAAACAAAAGAAACAAGAAAATAAATCAATATTAAGGTTTTGATAAAGGCTTATGGTTTTAATTTAATCCCATGACCCTGGGTTGGCCCGCACAAATTGGTAGCAGAGCGTGGTTCATTTGACGCTTGGCTCTCGGCTTGGTTTCCGCGCGTTCGTGTTTGTTGCTTTTGACGTTCTTTGTGCCTACTACTGTATCCTGTGGCAGTTAGGAATGGCGACTTCCTTAGCAAATGTTGACCGCTTGCGTAAAGGTGAGCTGCTTTTTGAGTTGTTAATTCGTGGTGGGCAGGTCTGTCCTGCAGCCGACTGGTCGGCCATATTAGACACATTGCGTCTTGTTAAGGACAAGCCGTTCATTGCTTTACCTGATAAGCATGATTTAGTTGCCAATTCCCCTCAAGTGTGTTCTGAAGGGCTTTTAGAGTTGGGTGAGGTTATCCAAGATTTGGAGCGCGAGGGCTCTCCTTCAAGAGGACAGCAGGTTCGTTTATTGGTGCGCATCCAGCACTATATCAACAGGTTAGATTATCTCATTACCTGTTTTCCGCGTTCCGAGGTTTTACCTCGTGCTAAGACACTCAAACAAAATTTTGAGGCGCTCCTAGAGAAATTTAACGCCATGGCTCGTCAAGGGGGAGAAGACGCTAAGCTGTATTTTCCGGAGACCTCGTCTTCCCCGGCTGTGAGTCCCGTAGCTTCTCTTTCGGCGCCATTTCGTGCCTTAAAAATCATACACCCTTTACAACAGTTGGTGGGGGCAGTGGATATGTTCGAGGTGTCGGATGTGCTGTCGGCTTTCACGTTTTTGAAATTCCTAGTAAAGCTTAAAAAGGTAGCCATGGTGCACTCGGTTTCTTCCGATTTAATGATGCAGGCAGTTGCGACCAAGGTCAAAGGTGTAGTTTTCAATCTTTTGCTTAGAGCAAGGCAATCAGCTGACCCTTTAAGTACTTTTCATGCTTGGTTTTGGAATTCTTTATCACGCGTCGTGAATCGTTAAAATTATTACAAGACCATTATTTACGACCTCAAGGTTTGGCCGAACCGTTTGTCCAGTATATGGGACGGGTAAGGGACGTGGCCTTGGCCTTACGTCTCCCAGATACGGAGCAGGCAGTTTGTGTTGTCATCATTTCGGGTTTGAATCCCGAAGCTCGCTCCAGTCTTGTTTTCGCGACACGCCCTAATACGTTCACGGCATTGTAATCTTTAGTGCCCCTGCTTAATGAGTGTTGTTCTGTAGATCGATCTCGCTTAGGTGAAGTGTTGAATTCACCTCCCCCACCACGAGTGAATCGTGGAGATGGTTTAACACCCGGCGTCCGACCTGGGTCATCACCTCACGGGCTCCGCTTAAGATGCTACCGTTGTCAGGAGGTAGGACATATGGTTAAGAACTGTAGTTTGCCTCGCCCAACGGGCATCGACCTTTCGAAATCTGGACGTGATAGTCGTTTCCGGCAGCGCCCCATTTGACGCCAGAAGTTGCCTGCCATGAGCGCGAGTTTGGCTTCATCGCGGCGCATTTTGGCTCTACCCCATTCTATTAAACCCCTTATGCAGGTTGTTGTCGGTAAGGTGAGCGTTTTAGCCCTGCTTGATTCCGGTAGCTCATTTTCTCTCATTAATCAAGTATATTTTCGCAATACATTGGCGCCTTCGTGTCCCAAGGAGGTGAGCTGTCAAGTGCAATGTTTGGCACTTAATGGTCATTTCTTTAACGTGTCTAGCAAGGTTAGGTGTACTATCCGCTTTCCTAAATTCACTTGGAAACATGAGTGCTATTTGGTCCCTATCTACCCTATTATGTAATCTTGGGGGCCGATTTTATGTCACGCTCCCGTTTGTGTTTAGATTTTGCGAAGAAACAAGCCACTTTCGGGTTCGCGACTGGAAGTAGTGTACCTTTTCAGGAGAAACTATACGACGTTATACCTCGTCCTCGTCTAGGTAACGTCACGCTATTAGACGATCGGGAGGCAGATATTTCCTTGCCTCATTTGACTCACCAACAAGCCGCAGTGGTGGAAGGTTTGGTTCAGGAATTTTCCTCCTTGTTTTCCGACCGATTGGGTGTTACTCATCTTATTACCTACGATATTCAGCAGACTAACCCGTCCCCTTTAAGCTTTCTCTGTACCGGCTGACACCACCCAAAAAGGCCATTTTGAAGGCTAAAATCAATGATATGTTGGATAAGGGTATTATTAGACCTTCCACTTCGTCATATAGTAGCCCGGTTTTCTTAGTTCCTAAGGGTGACAATGATTTCCGTCCTGTCGTGGATTATCGCCAACTATATAAAAAAATACTTATTGAATCTACTCCCATGCCAGGCCTCCATACTGCCGCCCATCACTGTGCTGGAGCACGCGTGTTTACGACTCTGGATATAAACAGCGCCTATCATCAGATTCCATTGTCGGATGAATGTAAACACGTGACTGCTTTTTCATCTCCGTGGAGATTGTATGAGTTTAATAGGATTCCCTTTGGGATTGCTACCGGTGCGCAGGTACTTTCCCGTCTCTTGGAAAATTTGTTTTCTGACATTAAATTTAAATTTCTTTACCACTATTTAGACGACCTAGTAGTGTACTCTCCTGATTTTGATTCCCATATCTTACATTTGCGTGAGGTTTTTGATCGCTTACAGAAGGCTGGCCTCACGATTAAAAGGTCTAAAGTGAAGTTTGCTACCGCAGAGATTTCTTTCTTCGATCACTGGGTGTCGCCCGCCGGCATTACTATTGATTTAGAACGCACCAAAGCCGTGCGCAATTTTCCACCCCCTAAGAACTTACGTGCATTGGCTCGTTTTGTTGGTATGGCGAATTTTTTTTCCAAGTTTATTCCTTCCTTCGCTGCCCGGGTTGAACCTTTGAATCGCCTTCGGCGTAAGGGTATTAACTACGTCTGGGGTGACGAACAACAGCGTGCGTTCGAAGACCTTAAGTCCACCATTTCCTCTCCTCCTGTTTTGGCGTTTCCAGATTTCAATAGAATTTTTATTCTTCAGACTGACGCTTCTAGGTATTCCCTGGCGGCGGTTCTTCTCCAGGATTTTTCGGAGGGGCGCCGTCCCATTTGCTATGCTTTGCGAACTCTATCTGAAGCTGAACGCAAGTTTTCCATCTATGAGCTCGAAACCTTGGCAGTTTTGTTTGGTCTCGAGAAGTATAATCCCTACCTGGAACATGTATATTTCATATTGGAGTGTGATAACCAGGCTCTCGCGTGGGTGTTAGCGACACCACGTAAAACCGGTAGGCTCGCTCGTTGGGGCGTGCGGATTGGTGCGTTTAAGTTTACACCGAGGCACATTCGTGTTTGTGATAATGTAGTTGCTGACGCCCTTACACGCATGCTTTCTGAGGAACCGCCCCAGTTACCATCTTCGGGGGCAGTTTCTGGCTCTAACGCCTGTCTGTCGTTTCCCGAAATGTTTACCAGCATCGCTGAACATCAGCGCAGGGACATCTCCACTAATCAGATTATACAGCAGTTCGAGGACGGCCATCCTGTCCCGCCGTATTGCCTACGTGATGGTGTTCTTATGGCGCGTGCTAATTTTGACGGCAAATTTAAGATCGTTTTGCCCGATCGTATCATTCCCATGGTGTTTGCTTACTTTCATCTTTCACCCTTTGGTGGGCACCTTGGAATAAACAAGACTCGCGATAAAATACGTGAGCGCTTTATATGGAAAGGCATGGATCGCGATATTGCGACCCGTGTTAAAGCTTGTAATATTTGTTCCATGGCTAAGCCGGCGCAGCGAACCACGTGGGGTGGTCTCGCGTCTGATGTGGCATCTAAGCCGATGGAAGAATTATTTGTAGATTTTATAGGCCCATTTCCCCGGTCGATTCAAGGTAATACTTATGCTCTTGTGGTTGTTGACGCCTTTTCTAAGTCCGTGTGGATTTCGACCGTGCCACGTGGCACGGCTCGTACTGCTACGAAGGTCCTGAATAACATCTTTGCTGCTTTTGGTGCTCCACGTTAGGTTGTGTCTGACAGTGGCTCACAGTTCACTTCCAATTGGTTTAAACAATTCTGTTTTCAGTGGGGGGTAAGACATATCACTAGCACCCCGTATTACCCTAATCCTTCCCAAGCCGAGAGGGTTGATAGAAATTTGAAATCCGCTTTGATTGCTTTCCATCATGAGCACCACAATCAGCGGGATACTAACTTGGGCAAATTGCAGTTTGCTTTTAACTCTGCTCGTCATGAAGCTCACCACACCACCCCCTTCAGTTTAATGTTTGCTTTTGTACCCAGTTCCCCTTGGCGAATATGTGGTCCTTAAATGATCTACTTCCTCAGACCTTTTCTCCCGAAATTATTAGACAGAACTGGAGGAGAGCTTTTAATAATTTAAAACGTGCACATGAGCTCACCAAAAGGCGTTATGAAGAAAACAGAAAACCTTCTCCTTTCGCGGTCGGTCAACTGGTTATGTGTAAATCTTTTCCTATAAGTTCGCGTAAGGACGCTTTTGCTGCTAAATTAGCTCTGCGTTACTCTGGCCCCTATAAGATCATTGACATTTTTAATGGCGTGTCCGTTACTCTGGAGAACTGTAAAACCCATGAAATGCGTCGAGCTCACATCACTCAGTTGAAACCGTGCCCTGACGCTAGGATTTGATGTCTGTTTTGCTTTGCACTGTTTGTTTTGGTATTTCAGCGTTTGTTTTCGTTCCCGTGTTTGTTTTGCTTCTGCGCCCTTGACCTCGGGGCACGGTTGTGTTGTGTTGTGTGTCGCTCGCGTGTCGTGCTGCCAAGACATGTACTCACTTTCACTTTCCTCCCTCTCTCGCTCTCTATGCCGGCATATCTCTCTTTCTCTTTCTTTCTGTGTGTGTTTGTCCTGTGTGTGAGTGTTATTTAAAAAATTGTTGGGTACCCATGTTAGTGTGTTATTTACTTGTTTATATATATGGGTGTATGTGTATGTATATATATATAGTGTCCAATTATGTTGATGTGCTTAATTTTGTCTAGAGGTATTTTTTTACTTTATTGTTAAAATTTGGATTATTGTTTTGCTGTTATATTTATTACTGTTTATTACTGTTACTCGTTTGAAAATATTCATTACTCGGAAAGTGTTCATTAGTATTGGTCACTTCAATTGTATTTATCCTTATTGTTATTTATTTAAAGATGTTTATTACTGTTACTCGTTTCAAAATATTTATTACTTGTTCTTCAAAGATATTTCTGCCCCTTATAACCTAAAAATATTCTACAAATTTTGCTGGTTAATATTCTTAGGTTACCACTTCTGCTTCTGGTCCCGTTTCTGGCTTTTGTTTTATGTTTCAGCCTCCTCATCTCCTTCCGTGGTCCTTGCCTGTTCTGCCATCCTTGATTTTTCCGCCACGCGCCAGACCCACCCGGCGGACCCGGTGTGACAGTGATCTTCACGTTTGCCACGCTTCTTCACAACCTCGGGAGAGTCGCCACGTGGGAGCTAGCTTAGCTTCTACTTCTTCAACTACAAGCCACGTCAACCGTCTATTGCTTTGGTCACCCTTTCGTGACCTGCCTGGCTGTTGTAAGGCGTTTCAGAGGACTAGCCTGCTGCCCTTTGGTAACGTTTTGCCTCTGTTCATTTCTGCTCCTGAAAGACTTGCCACCAGTGTTCAGGCGATCTGATCTCTACGTCACGACTGTGTGTAAAAAGATACAGTGTTCTCAGTGTAAGAGTGATGTATGGTATGTCACGGCTGTGAGGTTAAAAAAAGGAAACTCAGTTTCACACCTGCGCTTTACATCACGACTGTGTGTGTGAAAAGAGACGATGTTCTCAGTGTAAGAGTGACGTATGGTATGTCACGGCTGTGAGGGTGAAAATATGGAAACTCAGTTTCACACCTGCTCTCTACATCACGACTGTGTGTGAAAAGAGACAGTGTTCTCAGTGTAAGAGTGACGTATGGTATGTCACAGCTGTGAAGGTGGAAAGACTCAACTAGTGTACGCAGTACACATACTTATTGCTACCCGGGGCAGACTTTCTATGATGTTTGGTGCTCGTCCGACTCTTCTAGGGTTTCCTTCTTCGGGCTTCATCCTTCCGGGGTCTGGGATGGCCTTCTTCCTTTCGTTTGTTTCTTTCAGCCTTTCCTTTCTTTCCGTTTATCTTCTCCACCCTGTGTTTCCGATGGGGAGGGGGTGTTTGTGCCGTTTGTTTTCTCTCCGGCACCTCTTTTCTTGCCCTTCCGGTTCGAGGGCGCTGCTGTCAGGTTGTTTTGGGCTTTCCGCCGTTCCTCTTTGGGGGCGCTGCGGAGCCCGAGGCTTCTTGGGTGGCTCCCTCAAACCGGCAGGGTAGTGTGTGCCTGGCTGGTGTCGCGTCGGTGTTTCTAAGGGTAAGTGCTCCATGTTCGGGTTTCCCGATTCTCTCTAAGGGTTTGTCATGCGTTGCCTTCTGGTGAACCGTGTGGTTTTATGGGGCTCTTTCTCCCAGATTGCGACCAGAAGTTGATAGTTACTTTTATGTGTCTGGTTGATCAATGCAAAGTGTAGCAATAAATAAACAAAAGAAACAAGAAAATAAATCCATATTAAGGTTTTGATAAAGGCTTATGGTTTTAATTTAATTCCATGACCCTGGGTTGGCCCGCACACATTATGCGGAATAAAACAGTAATGGAGGTATAAAATTCCTAGGTATGAAAATGTACAGTGATCTTATACATTGGCCAGCTTTTAAAGAAGATTCCAACCTTCCGGCTAAATATTGGAATGCAAGAAAAGTTATCGAGCGTTTAAACATTAGATACCAACCAACCAACTTATGTGGATGACTGAGGCATGAGGTGAGTGTATCAAGAACACCTTATAGTCCAAGCAAATAATTCTATAAATATCAGACGTCTTTTTCAGAGGAATTTTGTCTCTGTTTGGTTTTATGATGAGGTTTCTGATATTGAATTTGTTTACTGGTGCCAAGGTAATCATAAATTCGCTGAAAATCTTTTGAAATTTTTTGGTTGTCCAAGGGTGATATGTGAAACTTTTTATGTATTTTTGTCCTTGAAAGCTGTTAGGGTGATTGATGATCACATTCAACTGTTTTTGTCCATTGAACATTTTTATTTTCTTGTCGACCAGCTTTTTGATGAAACTCTTTGTTTGTCTATTATATCGGTATATTCGGTCGTGCATTCCTTTTCATCCATCAGTACATTAATCAGTCTATGAGTTAGATTATTGATGACTGCATGTTTGTGAGGTCTTGGTTTGACACTGTTGGCTTTGATGTAGTTGTCTGCATGTGTGTTCTGCCTGTAAATTTCAAATTTTAACTTGCCATTATCTTTGATTATTTTTAGGTTCAAAAAGGAAACATGTTGTTGGATTCTATTGCAAATATATCATCCACATATCTTACCCAGGTTTTAAAGATGTATGGAAAGGCTGTAGTAATATGAGCTTTGAAGTAACTCGTGAACAGGTTGGCCAGAAAAGGTGGTAAGTTTGAGGTTGGAAAGTATCCTAATCGAAATTTTCAATTATGGGATAGCTTATATTGCCAGAATAAAAAAGATCACGTGATTCACTTTTTATCATAATCAGATAAAAAGACTCCCTGATAGCTAAGATCAGTACATTTTATATATCTTTTCCAATAACTGAAGTTTAAAATATTTTAAGCCTCACCTTATCTCTTTGACTGGAAGTAAACCAAAATCTGCCATGTTCACAAATAATTGTTCAAAAGTATACCTAGCTAACTAAATGAGGTTGAAATAGTATGACATCAAAAAGAGACCCGTCTCCCCAGTTTAAAAATTTGTGCAAAAAACAACTGACACATATATAATTTTCTTTCTCTATAAATTGGTACGGAAAATAAAACCCTGGCACTTTGATTTAGCTTATTTGTACCGATGGTTCATCTGCTCATGGCAAGGTGGAAAAGAAGGAGAAAAAACAGAAAATATCTGGCTACACAACCAATGATACACCTATTATGTGTTTGCAAATCTTATAATCAAACTACGTTCGAAATTTGTGTATTCGCTCACAGCCCGATAAATCCCGGTGATTGAGAAATCCTTGCGTTATTTCGTGACAAATGGACATGTATATGGTGGGATAACAGCGCCTCCTAGTTTTCATAAATTTGGGTCCATTGGGACTATGTTTTTTTTCCTTTGCATAAAATGTAGTTATGTAAAAAAAATAGTTTTCAGACATTTCTTGAATTTATTAACAGTAAAATTCCTTAATCGTTAAACTCAACAACTTATTTAATGTGTCGCATTTTGAAAAGTCCAACTCAAAAAAAAATGTCCCTTGATCAGCTCATTTGGTTGGTGACACAGAATAATCACTACTGCCTCACTATTCAGATTTTGCCCTGCTTTCCTGAGACTCACTGCTGCTGTTCATTCTTGCAGGCTTGCTTTCTGGCAGACTGCGTTCCCGCTGAACCTTCACATATGTTGGTGTCGGGGTTTTCTACTGCACAGGGCCACTGGATGTTTGTTCACGGACGTGAATGCGCTCATTGACGAACAGATGCTCCATCAGCGACCAGCCGCAACAAAATCTGAGCAATGTTACGAGCATCATCCAGGCGACAATGGGGTCGTCCTTCAAAATTCAATTATAGACGTTCCAACACTGTCTTCAAACTGCCCTTTTTTGAATTATAGAGTTGCGGAAGCTTTTTCTAATATTTACCCACTCTTTAGCAAAGGCTGGGTACTCTTGACATCTTGCGCTGTTCATATAGGAATCGTTCCATATCCCATGGGTCATCGGTGACCAGTGCAAATTTGTGTTTGGATCCTAGCCGATGCTTCTGCAACCCTGCTTCAAAATGTTTTAGGATGTTAGGAAAGGTATCAGCAGCATCCACTCTTTGCTGGGAGATGCCAATGACTTCTTTTCAGAATTCTGAAAGTACAGGATTCTTCTCAGGTTTACAGTGTACCTGGAAGTGGTCAATTATCTTCTGCTGCTCTGTATTCACCAGCACGGCCGGAAACTATTATTTCGTGCGGATAGTCTTCACGGTTCACCTCCTCACAAGTAGCCTCAGAGTCCACTACGACATAGTAGGGTAAAAGTTGGACTTCAGGCAATATATTTGCAGCTCTTAACTTCTTGTTTTATAATAGTTTTTCAGCCTTTTCTTCAGAACTTTATGGTGGATATCTGAATTGGGTCCCAATGCTATTAATTTTGATATTATTGCTGCATTGGTCATTTGATTGATTTCCCTGTTAATTCTGGATAATTCTTTATACACAGCATCACAAAGAGGAGAGTTCTTGAAATATGATTCATTTTCCTTCCCTGCAACAACCGATTCCGACATTTCGTTAACTTTTTAACAAATTTACTTTCATAAAATATCATTGACGTAACGTCAAACGTATTTACTTTAATTATTTTCAAACAACTGTCGCCGCAAGTCACTACTGTACAACTATTTGATAACTGTTTGATCACTTCTATTCAAAGTTTGACAGAAACTCTCACACCAAGGAAATATTACATCGATATCACACAATATAATTCCCAAGTATACCTACTGCTCCTCAAAAAATTACTTTTAATTGTTGGTTGTTGCAGGGCTACAATGCTTCCGTTTTGCTAGTGCCAAACGACATAGTTGGAGTTGTGATCATTTACATGAATTAACCATAAATATGCAGCATTTAACATATCTAGTGCCAAGTTAAAGCTTTAATACTATAAAGTAGCTGATTTGAGTAACATAAAATGATAAAGTTTGATGTAATGAAAGCGATTTACATAAAATGTTGTTAAAAGCATCTTTAATTTGTAATTTGACGCTAGTGACATTTATCGAAACTTTAGAGATGTAGGTTCAAATGCTTCGGGTTGTGGCCACATGGTGTCTAGTAATACAGCAATAATGCTGGTTTAACGTCTCATCTTTCCGGAAAATCAAGTCTACTTTTTCATATTTAAGTTTGAATTTATGAGTCACTTGTTTACACTCAGTCTTCACTTACTTGTTGTTGTATATTTGAAACGTTTTCAAGATCATTCGATCTCATCCTCAGCTGTTTGGTGACTAAATGAACCTCCCTCTTCTTCCACTACTACGGAGCTCTGATCACTCTGCCATCTGGTGTTAAGGGCACTAAGTTTTAATACTTCATTTAATGCCGGGATTTCAAAATTTATAGCTTTATCACGGTTTTTGTTTATGAATATTTTTTCCCAAATATCCAATTCTATGGGTGTACTTAAAGATTTTAACAGTTTAATGTTGTGGCCAATGTTGTGGTTTTCTGTCCAAAAATGGTGTGAAACTGCAGATTTTTCTGTTTGTTTCAACTTAATGTTCCTTTAGTGTTCTTTTTGCCTGGTTAACAAGTTTCTCTTAGTTTTTCCTATGTAGCTTTTTTCACAGGTTTCACAATTAATCTGATAAATTCCTGATTTCAAATTGTTGGGGATTGTATTTTTCAGTAGTTTATTTAGCAGGTTCCTCAGACTGAATTTGTTTTGGGGTGCTAGTTTTAAGTCTAGTCTTTTGAAGATTCGTTCAAATTTTCTAAAAGCCCATTGATGGTAGGTGAATTTTCTATATTGCCAATTTGTGTTATTAAGTGGTGTGAGAGTGGTATTTTTTTATCTTATCTTCAGTTTTTCCTTCCTCTTCATCATGTTCCTTATGATGGCTGGGTTGAATCCATTTAATACCGCTATGTCTTTTATGTGTTGTTGTTCTTTCAAAAATTCATCCTTACTCAGTGGGACGTTGTATAGCCGGTCAATTAGACTTCTAAAGGCAGCTAGTTGATGTGAAACTGGGTTGTATTCATTTTTCTTTATGTAATTATCTATGTGTGTGGGCTTCCTGTATATTCCAAAATCTACACCATGACGATTTCCAGTTATCTTGAGGTCCAAAAAGGGTAGTGTGTTGTCTCTTTCTACTTCCATACTAAATTGGATGTGATTATCTTGCAGGTTTAGTAATTTTAGAGAATCTTCTCTAAGTTTTTCGGGAATGATAGCAAAAACATCATCAACATATCTCTGCCAAAATTTATAAATCTGTGGGAAGGCCTTTACTATGTATGTTTCAAAATAGCTCATGTATAGGTCTGCTAAAATAGGCGAAAGTGGGCTCCCCATTGCTAATCCTTTTGATGGTCTGTATAATTTTTGGTTAAACATGAAGGAATTATTCCTTATGCATAAATCTGTAAGATTGATAGTGTCATCTATTTCTCTGGGGTCCGTTGTAGTCTGGGTTAGCCATTTTTTGAGGAATGTAGGTACTTTTTCTTCTGGAATGCTTGTAAAATGTGCCTTAACGTCAAAAGAAACTAGTATGTGATTTTCCGGGATGTTGTATTTCTGTAGGTGATTTATCAATTCTAAGGAGTTTTTTATTCCCAAACCTTGAAATTTGTCATATGATTTTAATTTTCTTACTAACCATTTTGCAATGTGGTATGTAGGTGAATTGATGCCATTGATGATGGGTCTCATGCTGTTGTCTTGTTTGTGGATTTTTGGCAGACAGTACAACCTTGGTAGTGTGGGGTTGGAAGATTTTAAGTTGTATTTTTCAGATGTACTTAATGTTTTTGTAATTGATAAAGCTTTATTAACAGAAGTGATACTTTTGGATAATGGATTTTTTGGAATTTTTTCATATTCTGGACTGTCTAACATAAGGTTTACTCTCTGAATATAGTCTTCTGTCTCCATAATTACTAGAGAATTACCTTTGTCGGCTTTTAGATATACCACAGGCTTCTTATTTAAATTTCTTATTGTTTTGTTGTAACTTTTATTGTATATTGGGGATAACTGCTTTATTATATCCAGACATTCAATTTTGGCTTTGGTTAAGTTTTTATTTTTTAGGTTATGTTTGGCTATTTCTATGTCGGCGAAAAAATCGTCTTTATTATTTGAGACGTTAACACACGTATTGAAACCTTTCTGGAGTAATCTAATTTCATCGGTTGTAAACTTTTGTTGCGAAAGGTTTATTACGTTAACTTGTTCTTTAAAATCCCGGTGTTTTGGCTGATGAGGGTGT